>JADKXX010011315.1:0-57449 GCA_017310255.1 Butorides virescens | reverse complement strand
GGGGGGGGGTACTTGGGGCTGCAAAGTCAGAAGAAAGTCCCGTGGGTGACAGCATTGCAGCTGAGCCAGGCGCTTTCTGCGGGGGCGAGCGAGGAACCCCCTTGCGTGCCCCCCCCCCGCACCGCCCCGTGCTCTCGCACGCTCACAGCCCCACGCACGCTTGGCTTGGGCTCTGCGGCTGGGGAGGCAGAGCTGGGGGTGCCGGGGGGGGGGGCTGCACAGCCCGAGCCATGCCCAGGGCAGTCCCCAGCCTTGGAAAGCAACGGGGAAAGCGTGGAAAGAGCGGGAGAGGGGAGCCAGGACCGCTGCCTCCGGTAGCATCGGGTCACCGTGCCTTCCCCGCGCTGAGCGCGGGCTCCTTCTTCCCAACGGGATCTGCAGAAGGGCTGGGGAAATGGCTGGGGCTGGGGGGGGCTGCGGGGGGCTGCTCCCATGGGAGGGGGGGCTGTGCACAGCCCCGCGCCCCCACGCTGGAGCGGGGAGCAGGGAGGGGATCAGCATCGCGCTGCTTTGAGAGCGCGGTGGGAGAGGGCGGCTGAAGAGCACCCCAGCGGCGATTTTCAGCGAGCTGGTTTTCTGCCCAAAGTTTAGGTGGGCAAGCCCAGCTCTCCCACCCGGCGGGCAGAGCCGTGCCTGGATCGTGTAGCCCGGTCCCAGGGCACGAAATGCCACTTTTGCTGCCTCGATCACCGAGATCGGAGCCAGCTCTGCTCCGGGCAGGCGGAGAGGTGCAGCCCCCTCCCTGCGCCCCATCGCGGAGCGAGCTGCTGTGCGCGTCCCCTTCGGAGCTGGCTCTTTGTCTCTGCTCCGGCGGAGGCAGGAGATGATGGGAGGCAGGAGATGATGGGAGGAAGGAACAGGGCAGCGATGTTCGCTGATGTCCTGGGGAAAGGGTTTTGTCGCGTGGAAGAGACTCATCCCAAACCTGCCCTTCCCTGCTGTTTGAGAGTTTTAAGGAAAAGCGTCTACAGGGCAGAAAGTGGAAATTCAGCCCCTTGGCAGCCGAATGCAAAGCACGTCGCACATGAGGGCTTGGAAACTTTCCTGGGAGCCTGTGATCGTGGGCCTTCCTTATGTGGTGCTCAGCCGCCGGCGCCCCGCGAGCTGCCGGAGCTGCCTCCCAGGAAGCACCCTTTCCTCGGCCCGGCTGCACGGAGCAGAAATGCAGGATGCTGGGTGTTTTCCCCTGGGATGAGATGAAAGTGCAGCGGTGGGAGGTTTCCTCTGCCCTGGGGAGGAGGCTGGAGGGGAGGGATGAGGCAGCAGCGGCTGATAAGGCATCAGAGCAGTTTCCCACCCTTGGAGAAAGCAGAGCCGGGGGGGGGACACACACCGAGGGGAGGTGTTTGCTTGGAGGGGGAGCAGGGTGTGCGTGGGGGGCAGGCTCGGGGACCAGGCTGCCGTCGCTTTGGCAGCATTTTCTCCCCCGATTTGCTTTTGTCTGTGTCCAGCCAGTTCCAGCGTGTGTGGCAGAGAAATCTGCGGGCGGGCTGAGCCTGGAGCAGCCCTGGGAAGGGTCAGGACATGCAGTGAGGGTGGAGGAGAGAAGGGAGGAATTGCTGACACCGAGAAGGCGGCAGAAAGGTGTTTTGTGCCAGGGCTGCCTTCCCACAGCCCCTGCTGCGGGAGGGAGCAGCGAACACGCCGGAGCCTTTCGCAATGAGTCTGGTGACGGCGGTGCGGCGAGGAAAGGCTCCTGGCGTGCAGAGTGACACGGGAGCCGTGCGTTGCCATCCCTGCGTCTTGCAGTCCCTAGGGCTGAGCCCAAAAGTCTTTTGCTCGAGAGCCCAGGACCGTGTCCAAGCTGCTTTCTCGCAGGGTCTCCTGGGACACCCATCCCCTGCATGGACACTGCACTATTCCCGCAAGAAGAAACGAAGCGGGGGGCCGAGCCCCTGCGGCCGCCTCGGCCGTGTGCCGGCTCCAGCCCCGGCCAAGCGGGCTGCCCGCGGCTCCGCTTCCCACCGGGAAAGTGCTGGGAAAGGGCGAGAGAAGAGGGGGTGTTGCATCAGGGCTCTGCTCCCTAGGGGACCCCGGGGACGCCTGGGTGACAGCGTGTCTGCCCTCCCCTCCGAGGACAGGCTTGCGCCGTGTTTAGCCCTTTTCCACTCTTTTCCACCGTTCCCAGCTCTCCAGCGCCGCTGGATAAAGAGCTCCCTGTTTCGGTTACAGCTGATCGGACCCAGACGCTTGCAGAGACACGAACGGGCTGTTGCCGTGGTTGGACATGAGGGAAGCCGACAAGGGAGCTTAGCTGGCTCCTTTCGGTTATTTTTAGCTTGCCCTCCTTGTTTTGCTCCAACGTGCAGGTTCCTAGGCTGGGTGGGGGCATTTTTCCAGCCTGGGGGCTGCAGGGATGATGGGAATTGGGGGTCGCGGTGGAAAAGCTGTGGAAGGAGCTAGCAGGGTTATGGGCAACGGGCTGGAAAGGATCCCTGGTCCAGCCAGCTAGTCTTTCCCCTCTCCTCCCAAAGTTAAAAGCTTCCCCCCCAGCCCCTCCACAGGAGCAGGGGTCCCCGATGCATTGGTGATAACTGCCCAGAGCCTGCTGCTGCTCTCTGCATGCGTAACTGCTGAGAGAGGAGGCACCCACGGGAGAACATCAGGACCTCTGCCCGTGACAAATCCCCCCGTGACCTTTACATAGCTCGCTCTTGCCCCCGGCGGCTGTGATTTTTGCCTGCCCTTGGCACCAGGCGCGGGGCTGGCAATGAGCCCCTGCTTGGGAGCTGTGGGTTAGGGAGATGCAGCGAAGATCAACGATTTGGAAAGCAAATACCAGTGGCATTTGGGGCTGGAATTTCCAGCTGTTGTGCCGAATTTTTGTCGATTGTAATGGGATGACTGAGGGAGCAGCTGCCTCTTTCTGGGAAAAAAAACCCCTGGGCTGGCATCCCTTGGGTGCCTTGGTCTTGCACCCAGGCCAAACTGCTCAGCCCAGCCCGCAGCCCAGGAGGTGTCAGAATTGGTTTTGTCCGTGAATCGAGCCTTTTCTCCACATCAGGCCGTTGGTTTCCTGAGTACATTCTTTGCTTCATGTTTTAATTTTATTCCAGTTGCATGGATTCCTTGTGGGTACCCAGGATCCGAGCTGTCCTGTCCGTCGGGGAGTGGTGAGAAATGTCGAGTGGAGGCATTTGCGGAGCAGGCGCGGTGCCGTGGCTCTGGCTGCGGATTCGGCAGCCAGTGCTCGTGCAGAATCAGGGTGTGGGATTTTGAAATCTGGCTTCTTGCACTCATGCCAGTAAATTCAGCGGCGTGAAACTGGATGGAGAACAGCCTGCCGACTGTGTCGGATCCAGGGAGAGCTGGCTTTGAACCTTCCAGTGTGTTTGGAGGCAATTGTAAAGCTTGTGGTGGCCTCGGGCTTGTTGCAAAAAGCCCGGCCGTGGCCTCGTCGAGGACCTTATTCTGGATGCTGGGCTGCTGTGGGGACTGCTGGCTGTGAGCTGGTTTCCTGCAGATTGCTTGGAAGTTGGGTGCTGCTTTCCCCGAGCGGGCGGTGGGCAGAGCCTCTGCGGGGAGCTGCAGCTTTTTGGGGAGAGGCTGGCGGGGCCGGGCAGCAGCAAAGGGCCATGGCAGCGCCGGCACGGCCAGAGGGGCTGTGGCAGTCCCCGGGGGGGACGCGGCAGCGGGTTGCGGGTGGTAGAGCAGATAAAAGGGGCTGCATCTGCCTCCTGCCACTTCCCTTCTGTGCTGACAAATGCCACCCGACGCTGCCGCTCTCCAGCCTGAATTTCTGGCTCGCTGACTATTTCTGCTAAATGCCGAGTCCCTAAACATCTGCAGCGTTAAAGCCTCCTGCGGAGGGGATGGCGCAGGCTGTGCGGGGCCAGGTTGCTCCTGGAAGGGCTGAGAGCTCAGCCAGCTCCCGAGACCAACGGGGTGACAGCTCTGCCCTGTCCCCCACCCTCCCTGTGACGTTGCCCGGGGGAGCTGCCGGGTGGCCCGAGCTGAGCATCGCTCCGTGAGAGGAGGCAGCCGAACACCCCGATCGCAGCGTGTACTGGCTGGAATATCGTGTCCCAGCTGCCTCCTCCCTCTGCAAGGGGCCAAACGCAGACCTCAGTCCCCCCCCCCCCGCCGCTCCCCCAAGTGTTGGGAGCGTTCAAATCCAGGTCTGAGTTTTGGAGCTGAGGCAAAATCCCGTGGACAGGATGGGGGGAGAGCCAAGCGCAAGGAGGGATGTGGCTGGGAAAGGAGCAGGGCGCTGCAGGGCCAAGGAGGGAACTGCACGTAGAGCAGCTCCCTGTCACGAATTTGTCCGTTCTCTGCAGCCCGCCGTTGCATCTGCACTTTTACAACACAGAAGCACGTACGTACATCCCCAAAGGGGGCTTACTGCAGCACTGCTGAGCAGTATTCTGGCAGCATTCGGGCCCCGTCGCTCTTCCCCCCGTTCCTCCCTTCCCCCAGCGAGATGCCAGAGCTCTGATTGAAAACAGCAGGCATGTGAGGCTTGTAGGGTTAAGCAGAGCCAGATGGGAGCGGGAGCGAGACAAAAAGGAAAAGTAACAGGCTGGGCCTGGAGGGGGGGGTGAGAGCAGGATCTTTTCTTGGAGAAAGTCAATGACTTGGAGCCCCAGGAATGCGTGGGATGGCTTCAAAGGGAGCTGGGCTGGCCAGCCCTGGGAGCAGTGGCCCATGGAGGGCTAAGGGCATCCCTGGGTGGGATGTGGACCAGGTGGGAAGCTGCAAGCAGAAGAGGGTTGGTGTGGCAGGGGGCTACCCCGGCAGTGTTGGTCTGTGCTGCTTGCTGGTGGGATGAGGGCTGGGAACATTTCCCTGCTGCCCCCCCAAGGCAAATGCCGTGTGCCCGGCTCAGCCCTGCCTGGCTGCAGCTCCCACTGGCCGTGCCGCGTTGCCAGTGACCCCCAGGCATTTCGGCAGCGCTGTGCACCAGCAAGCTGCAAGCCCAGCTCCGTGGTGTTGCACGGGAATGAGCAATGAACTGGGAGAGCCCGATTTCTCTCCAGCATCAGCGTCACCGGCTCCAGCATCACCACGGGCTTCCGCCCCACGCTCCCATCCCAGCAGCACTGGCTCCCACGGCAGACGCTGCGTTTCCCCAGGAGATCCATCTTCCTCTGAGCCTCCTCACCTTCCTCCCAGTCTTCCTCCCTGCCTCAGCTCACTTGATTCTCTTTCCCACCCTGCCTCTGCCGAGCTCTTCCATCTGCCTCGCCGTGCATCCAGCTCGGCTCTCTTCCTGCTGGGGTGACAAATGCCGCTGGGAAAAGCCTGGCGAGCACCCCGAGGTATCTGCTGCCTGCCCAGGAAGCCCACAGCCTGGCCCGCTCCAGCTGGCCCCGGGGAGCGTTGGAGCATCCAAAGCTCCTTCTGCACAGGGCTTTCTGGGGAGCTCGTCTGCAACAAGCTGGATCCCTCCATCCTCCAAGGCATCAGCTGGAAAGCTACCAGCGACAGTCTCGCAAGGACGGCTGCTGCTGTTCCAGGCAGCAGCGGGGAGGGCAGAGATGGGACAGGCAGCCTTCATGGGCTTGATAACCACCCGAAGAAGAGGGAGAGGTGGTTTGTGTAAGGCGTTGGGCTGGTGGCCGGGAGAGGCCGCCAGGAGGGGCAAGCAGAGACCTCGCCTGATCCCTCCAGATCTCCCACTTTTACTGGGACTCTCTCCAAATAACAATCCCAGCTCAGCACCCTGCTGGGGCACCGGTTCTTTGGGCAGAACAGGGAGCTGTATAGCCAAACACCTTTGGTATCGCCCACGCACAAACTTGCAAATGTCCTTTTTAATCACACGGCCTTGCAAATGGGCTGGCCTGCATTAAATCCTCATCCCTGAAGCGCAGGACCATCCATCTTTGCTGCCCCACTAACTGCCGCTGGCCTCCCGATGCTGTTGCTCAGCCAATTTGCTACTGAATCATTGATTTGTCGGCTTAAGTGCAAAATTAAGCCTAATCTATCAAGGCCTCTGAAGGGGCAATCTATCCTTTGGGGAGAGGGCACAGCGGGGTTGGGAATCCCACGGGGGTCCAGGCTCTGTGCTAGGGCTGATGTGCAAAAAAAAAAACCAAAACCAAATTAAAAAAACCCCAAACCGCCCCCCAATGGCATAAAACTGAGCCAGAGAGAGGGGATCTCAGTGAGTCATGCTCTAGAGAGGGGTTGGATTTAAAGATAACTTCCAAGTGGAAGGAGAGAAAATAGCAGGCTACTGGCAGGGATGTGGGGTAAATTCCTGCCTGTCAGAGCCTGCAGTGATGGGGGAGATGGGAGATGATGCGGTACCTAAATCGGGTGCTTCCTAACCCACTTCTTCTTGTTGCCTCCCTCAGGGAAACATCTGGACCATGAAGGTGGCCTTCAGATTGCTTCTCCCACTTGTTCTCGTGCTGGTCTCGGAGGTGAGCGGGCAGCGGAGGAAGCCTCCCCGGAAACCCACCCGCCCGCCTCCTGAGTTTGTTGAGCCTGTCGAGCCCACAGAGCTGCCTCCACCCCTGCCGCCGGGTCCTCCCTCCATCTTCCCCGACTGCCCCCGAGAATGCTACTGCCCCCCAGACTTCCCCTCCGCCCTCTACTGTGACAGCCGCAACCTGCGGAAGGTCCCCATCATCCCGTCCCGCATCCACTACCTCTACCTCCAGAACAACTTCATCGATGACCTCCCGGAGGAATCCTTCAGGAACGCCACGGAGCTGAAATGGGTCAACCTAGACAACAATCGCATCCGGAAGGTGGACAGGCGGGTCCTGGAGAAGCTGGAAAACCTCATCTTCCTCTACATGGAGAAGAACCAGCTCAAGGAGGTGCCTGCCTTCCTGCCACCCAACCTGGAGCAGCTGCGTCTGAGCAGGAACCAGATCTCCAAGATCCCTGCTGGGGTCTTCAACAAGCTGGAGAACCTGGTGCTCTTGGACCTACACCACAACAAGCTAAGCGATGGGGTCTTCAACAAAAACACCTTCAAGGGACTCAAGAACCTCATGCAACTCAACCTCGCCCACAACATCCTGAGAAAAATGCCCCCCGGGGTGCCCAGTGCCATTCACCAGCTCTTCCTGGACAGGAACAACATTGAAGACATCCCCAGTGACTACTTCAAGGAATTCCCCAACCTGGCGTTCATCCGGCTCAACTACAACCAGATTTCCGACAAGGGGCTGCCCAAGAACTCCTTCAACCTCACCAACTTGCTGGTGTTGCATCTGGCCCACAACAAGCTCACCAACGTCCCTTTCATCAGCCCCAAGCTGGAGCACCTCTACCTGAATAACAACTCCATTGAAAGTGAGTTGCGCTGGCCGGTCAGGAGGCCACGGCGAGGTCTGGGGTGGAGCGGACGGGCTTGGGGATGGCGAATGTTTTGCTGAAAAAGGGCATTTTTCACCCAGTGGGACGCGAACACTTCAAAGGGGGGTGAAGTGGTGAGATGAGCTGGGGGCTCTTTGTAGGTGAACAAGGCCCTAAGGGGGGTGGATTTGCATGTGGGGAAGGATGCCCTGAGGATTAGGGTGGTTGTCATCATCTTTGGAGATATTCAAACCCCACCTGGACACTGTCCTATGCACCCTGCTCTGGGTGAGCCTGCTTGAGCAGGGGGGTTGGACTGGGTGAGCTCTGGAGGTCCCTTCCCTGCCATTCTGGGATTCTGAGGAGCGGGGCTAAATTCCCCCTGGTGCTGCAGGGCTTTTCTTGCTCGTTGTCATGGGCAGCTCTTCTTTGGGGCCACCTGCCATCTAAATAGTCACTTCCCCAGCAGGGCTCAGAAATAGGGATATTTAAAAAGGAGAGTCTGAGCACATATTTTAAGAACAGATGCCAAATACGCAGTCAAGATGGTTAGAAATAACCCAGCTTAGCTCTCGAGCTGAGCCTCGCAGGGGAAGGAACAGGGAGAACAAGGCTGTGATGGAGGTTGCCTTGGCAAACCAACCGGGGCAGTTTCACACCGTTCCAGGCAAAACGCTGCAATTTCCTGGGAGAGGTGCTGGCCTGTGAAATGTGTAAACACAGCTGGCACATTCGAGAAGCCGACAGAGACCCGTTCCTGGTCCCCCCAGATGTTTCTGCTATTAGAGGTCCAGCAACCTGCTGCCCTTGGTATCCACGGGGAAGCAAGAATGCAGCGCTCCTGCCAGAAACCCTCCACGTGCACTGGGAAAAAGGCGCTGGGCTCTTCTATTTCTGGCTGTGGTGGGGTGTACGGGGGCTGCAGGTCCCACCCGGGGCGTTACTCGCCTGTGAAGCAGCCGCCGGGCAGGGTGCTGGTCCCTACAAGTGGTGTGGCAGGAGCACTTCCACGCCGCGGTGTTTATTGTGCAGGGATGGTGCGTGGCTTTGCGTGTGAGAGGGGTCCATAGCCAAAGAGGGGTTGTAAAATCACAGAGGGGCTTTAAAGGGCCGGCCCCTGCCCCAGAAGGGTGCTGGGAAGGGACGAAGCTGCTCTGTGCAGGCAAGCACTAACGGCGTTACGGGATGCGATGCCTGGGAGAGGGACAAAACCCTCACAAGGCCACGTCCCTTCTCTCAGCGGGGGGGTGTCACTGATTCAGCGATGAACATCTGGTTCAAATGCCAGATAATCTGTGTTTTATTAAAAAACCACCAAACTGGAGGCAAGGGGGACCTTGGGGCCAAGGTGGGGATGGCTGCTGGCTTCCCACACGCTGGTACCTAGCTCCTGCTAGGGCTTTCCATGGAGAGATGCCCGTGTGGCCACGCGTTTCACATCCCAGCTCTTTTTTTGCCTATTTCACCCAGCTTTTATAAGGTTTCAGTCCCTGGAGTTGGGTAACAACGTGAGAATCGCCAGATTTATTTTCCGTAACGCAGGCCCTGGGGTGGGGAGAAACACGTGGGAATCCAGAAGCGAGCAACGAGCCAGTTATTGACGTTATCTTCAGCGTACCGGTGCTGGAGCATGTTTCCTTGATGTTTTTTTTTTGAAGGCTTAGGGCTGGCTCGGCAGGTTTCATATCTGAAATAATCCCTTTTCTTTCCCAGATGACACCGCATCCCTCACCGTGCTTTGGCTGAACGCGACCTACTTCATTTCTGAACAAAAGCAAGATTTTCCTCTTGCTGGGGCTGCGCTGTCTTCTGGGAGAAGCTGGGGATTCTCCCCCTTGGTAGCAAAGCAACCCCATTTGGGGGTTCGGCAGGCAGGGAGGGGGGGCTCTAGCATCCCTCTCTGCCTTCCCTTTCCTCTCACCTGCATCCCTCTTTTCCTCTCCTCCCTGCAGAAATCAACGGGACGCAGATCTGCCCCACCTCGCTGATGTCCATCCAGGACTTCTCCCCCTCCGACCTGGACAGCGTGCCCCGGCTCCGGTACCTGCGGCTGGACGGGAACCTCCTGAAGCCCCCCATCCCCTTGGACCTGATGATGTGTTTCCGCCTCCTGCAGTCCGTGGTTTTCTAGCCCTGCCCGGCAGCGCGCCTCTCCCAGGGCTTGGCTTTGCACAGAGACTGGACCCCCGTCGGTGTTTGACACGTGGGACCCTTTTTGCCTCCCTCTCCCCCCGCTCACACCCTGCCTCCATCCCTTTTGCCTTTCCCCCTGTCCTCCCTGTCTGCAGCACAGCTCCGCGTCGCAGCAGCCGTCCCAGGTCACAGCGTCAGCCCGGGGTGGCTGCCACGCTCGCCCCAGCTCCCTGCCTGCGGGCTCTGCCATCCCTGCCCTCACCCCACGCCAGCCCTGGAGCTGGGATTTGTCTCTCCCCTTCCACCCAGCAGAGTTTCAGGAGGTTGGATTCGGTTCTAAGCCAAAAGCATCTCCGGATGGAGCTGATGGGGGAGCCCAGGGGCCACCTCACTGCAGAACTTGGGTCACGTCATTTCTCCGGGTGGCTGCGCCCGGAGAGCCCGCGATGTCCCTGGGGAAAAACTCCCAGTGGTGGAGGTGGGACAGGGATGCCCTGGGCTGGTGTGCCGAGGGTGCAGAAGGCCACCCCGCAGCCTTGGGGTGCAGGGTGATGCCAGCCTGGCCTATGGGTGGTGGGTGGCCGGGGGAGCAGGATCCGTGCAGGCGCGGGACCGGCAACGACACCTCGTGGCCAGAGCCACGTCCCAGGGTGCCGGGTGGGGGGCACGCTCCTCTCGCCTGGGCCCTCCTGGGGGGCTTCAGCCTTGGCTCTGCATTGCTCTCCAGGCCCAGGGGCTTATTCCCTCATGGGGGTGGGAATTTGGCAGGAGGGTGTAAGGAGGGCGTCCGGAGCTGGGCTCTCCTGCTCCCGGTGTGGGCTGCACCTTCCCTGCAGCAATGCACCACGCACCCTGCTTTGCAACACCAGCCCCCTCCCCGGCTTTCATCCCTCCCAGGCTCCCCTCGACAGCATCGGTCCATGGTGCCGCAGCCCCCTCCCAGCATCCTGCATCCCCCCCCTCCCCGCAGAGATGCTCAGCGCATCGGCCGCATTCTGCTGCTTCCAGCCAAACCCTGCCCTCCCCAACGCGGGCAGGACCCAAAGCCCGTGGGACCCCGATGCCAACAACCTGCCCTGGGCACGGGACCCCCCCCGGGGCAGAGCAGAGCCAGCTGCTTTGCAGCCATGCCAGCAGGACGCTTGCCCTCTATTTTAGGTACCCAGGGCCAGATGCTGGCGTGGGTGTAAACTCAAGCTCTGCCGGGGCTGGGTTGAGATCCCTGCTCTGCTCTCACGGTCCCTCTGCCCTCCTGCCTTGACTCCCACCTCCTGGAAGTTTTACTTTCAGTTGCTTTCCTGAACGGAGCACACATGACTGGTTTTGCCTTTTTTTTTTTTTTTTTTTTTTTAGAAAAAAAGGAAAGAAAAAAGGGAAGAATGACTCTTTTGGATAAAGCTATTTTTTATTCCCCCTTGACCCTGTTTTCACATGTATCGCTTCCCTCTCTGATAGCTGTACCTGCATATATAGGGTGTCCGGGTTTAGGGGGTGTTATGCTCTTCTTTTTCTTCCCGATTCTCAGGATTCAGATTTAAGGCCGAGCATTAGAGGATAAAAAGATCCAACTGAAATAAGCATTAAAGCGATAAACCAAAGAAACCAGCCGTTACCTTCTTTGCGTTCAGCCACCAAACCTGACCCTTCTCCGAGGCAGGCACGGACGGGCACCGTGTCCCGCTCCCTGGGAATGGGACAGGGATGCTCCCCGCAGCCGGGGGACACAGCAGCGCCCCTGCAAGCCGGGTGCTCCCCCCTTCCCAGCCCTGGAAGGTTCATTAAACCCCTGTGCTAATTCCGGCTTGGTTTTTTCAGGATAAAAGTCTCTTCTCCAAATCTTCCTCCAATGGGCTTTATTGGGTTCGACAGGTTTCAACCTTAAACCCGGAGACCCTATGTATATATTTATATATAATGTGTATATATACTGGTAGACTGTACAGATATATCTAGAGACATATGTAGTTCCCGACTGATTTCAGCTTAATGGTATTTTCACTCCTACTCTCCGCAGCAGTGAAAATAAAATGATTCACAAGGGACCCGGAGCCGCGGTCGGACCTGCGTCTCTCTGATCCATCCTCATCTTCCTCGCTGCGCAGGAGCTGCCGCTTCCTTCAGGACCAGATTTCCTCTGTCGGGGCCGACTTTTCCAACACTCGGAGCTCGGGAGACCCCGTGGGTCCCCGCAGCGGGAGGCTGGCGGGCTCGGGGGGGGGGGTTTGTGGCATGCCCTGGCTTGAGCCGATGCTGGGTTGGACTCGCAAGCGGCACCAGCACCAAAGCAGCGGGCGCGTCTGCAAAACCCCCCTGCAGGGTGGCAGTGGGCAAGCTTATGGAGCGTGTGCCTCTCTTAACGAGCATCTCTGCTAATTAAGAGAGCCTGACCTCGGCTGCAGCTCCCAGGGCTGTGGCTGCAGCTGATGGGTGTTGCTGTCCCTGCAAGCCGGCTGGGAGAAGCCGATAGCCGCACGCACTGCACGGTTTGGGGCAGGTTGTGGGGATCTGGGCTGAGCCGCCCTCACGTCACCGTCGTGCTCCCAGGGAAGCTGGACAAATGTCCCCAGGGTGAGTTTGCCCACGGGGAAGCACCGAGGGGCTCCAGGGCGCGCGTGGGGGCCGCTGAGCAGGGGAGGCATCTCCCCCACCCACAGCGACGAGCCCGGATCCATCCCCAGGGCTGCGGTCGTGCGGGGTGCCCCTGCGTGGTTTTTCCACGCGAGCCGAGCGGGTGTAGGCAGCGACTTCTCCTCCTGCCCATCGCTGCGGCTTCAAAAATCTCCTCTGGCGGCTGCTCTCCCCACGTGAATCATGAGCGGAGAGGGAGGGCGGCTGTGGGCGCGGGTGCGAACGCATGGGCTGCGGCGTGGGGCTCCTCGCGGGAGCGTGCGCGCTGGCAGGAGGGGGGGTGCACGCGTGTGTGTGTGTGTGTGCGGAGCAGGGACCGGCAGCGAGCTTCCCCTTATGTTTTTTGCGCTGGAGAATAAAAATCTCCCTGGTTTTATGGCGTGAATCATGCGCTCTCGGGTGTGCGTTCACCCGCTGCCTCACCGGGCGAGTCAGCCCTGTCTCCCCCGGGGGGAGCTGAGCACTGCAAAAGCCTGGGGGGGCAGGGGGGGGGCTCGCTGCTTCTCCCTGCAAACAGCCACCGTGCCACCCTGGGAGCGGGTGGCCCCCGAGTGGGAAGCTCTCCCCTCGCCATGCGTGTTGTGGGGTGATGGGGACGGCTGGAAACCCCTCGTCGGTGGGGGCTGAGTGGGGCAGCTGGGGTGGGCATGAAGGGGCTCCCCAGCACGACGGGCGCTGATCTTCCCAGTGCTGGAGAGGGAGCCCTGGGTGTACTGGGGAGCAGCTGGACGTGGCGAGAGGCAGTTTGGGAGCAGGAGAAGTTGCTACTCGAATCAAACCCCCTTGACCCCCCCCCTTCTAGCTGCCTGAGCAGGGACCCCTCCTGCCGTGAGGGTTTGCACTGAGGATGCGTTCGGGCGATGCCATCCATGCAGGCATTTGCTGCCTCTGGGGACAAGGGACGGAGCGGGCACAAGGATGGACCCTGGCTCCTTCTCTAGAGTAGCAAACCAGCTGCCCCGGGGACACCGCTACCCTGGGGACCCCCTGCTGCCCCGGGGACCCCCCCCCCTGCCAGCCCCAGCCCAGGCTTTTGCTTTGCAGCAGTTTCCACCGTGCTGGGCTGCCAGGCAGGAGCTGCCCCCTCATCTCCCCCGGAGCTGGAGCAGAAGGTGCCATCTGAAGGCCGGGTCCCCTCCAGCCATGGACCACAGCCCCTGCTCCCCAAGGGACAGACGGACTCAGCTGCCAACCCCGGACAGGCGCCTGCAGGCCCTCCAAGGAGTGGGGCACGGGGTCAGCTGCAATGCCCCCCCCCCCCAAGCTGCCACATCGCCTCCATCACGGTGGCTGCCGAGCCGCCTAATGAGGGGCTTAACGAAGATTAGCGGCGGCCCTTTGCTCTGCTCCGTGCAGAGCGGGGTTGGGGCTGCCCTGGCAGGGGGGGACGCCGTGGGATGGGGTGAGGGGGCTGTGGGTGCATGGCCCAGGTCCGTGCCTGCTGGTGGGGGGCTGCCGGGGTGTCCCCACCCGCCCAGCGAGCCCCGGCAGATGGGTGCGACGTCGCCGGTGGGTGAGCGCGTGGGCTGCGATCTGCCGGCGAGGAAGGAGAACATTTTTACGGCAGTGGGTGGCTGCGTGTGCACGAGGCTGCCCAGCGCTGCGAGGAGCCCATGGGGCTGTCGTGCACACCCTGCCCGTCCTGGGGGGTCCCAACCCCACAGAGCACATCCCTGGTGATGACATCCACCACCACCCCCCCCCCCGCTAGGGATGAGGCAGGGCTGTGGCTCCCTGAGCTGAGCCTTGTGTGGGGGGTATCAAGCAGCCCCCCCCCCCCCCCCCCGTCCCAGGGCATATGGGTGTGCACAGGGGGAGATGGGGGATGTCTCCCCTCCTACCCCAGTGGGGGAGCAGCGCTACCCCCCCCCCCATCCACGTCAGCTCCCCCTCCCCAAACCACCCCCACGTTTCCAAAGCAACAGCGCGCAGAGGGGCGAGCGGCGCTGAGCCCCGCAGGAGGCAAGGGGGGCGGGCAAGCCGAATATCACCAGCCATCTGCCTGCTGGGGTGAGCCTGTGCAGACCCCCCAAACCTGGGGAGCAGCGGGTGCCCCCCGTGCCCTCCCCAGGGCTGGGATGCTCACCGGGCCCTGGGGTCCCACCCAGTTGAAACCCAGATCAGCAAGGGGGGCTGCGCCGGGTGCTCTGCCATTCCTGCATCCCTGGGGACAGCCACAGCTGGACTGGCAGTACCTGGGCTTGTTGGGGCAGGGACAGAGCTGTCCCCATCATCCATGGGGACACCAGGGCAGGGAGCACAGGATGTTCCCCATCCCGTCCCGTTCCCCCACAGCCCCAGAAACAAGCCGGGGCTGTTGGAGGACAGCCACCACTGGGGCTGGCTCACCCCTGGGGACAATATAATGTCCCAGTGGGGGGCTGCCAGCTTGATTGGCCGCATCCTGCCTCTCCCCTCGGCAGCAGCCGTGCCAGGCCCCTCTGTGCAGCCCCCCCCCCCCTCCTCTCCATGCATTAAAAACCCAGCAGCCCTTCCCCAGCCAGTGCACCAGCCTGCAGGAGCAGAACGGGGCTCTCCCACGCTGAGGAGGAGGAGGGGAAAGGGGGTACGTCCATGCCGTCTTCTTTCTGCTCCTCCAGCCCCCAGCAAAGCCCTGCTGGGCTGGGGTGAGCTGCAGGGCTGGGGGGGTCGGGGGCCAGCAGTGCGTGCAGGGAGCTTATTGCACTCCTGAAGGCTTGCTCGTGGGAAGCCGTCAGAAATTAGGGAGCAGCATCCTCGGTCTGGGGTGCAAAAACTCTGGGCTGGGTCATCGCTTTTGCATTTGGTTTGGGAGAGACGCGTAGGAGGCTGCCGGGTGTCAGGCCCCTCCGCCTGCTCCGGTGTGGGTGCACACGTGGGCGTGCAGCCCGCTGGGTGGGTGATGCTGCAGCACAGGGTGCACGGTGGGTGCTGGGGACCCGTGTGCGGGGGCCAGCTTCAGGTGGGAGCGAGCTCCCTTTAGGAATGGACCCTGGCAGGTTTGGGGCTGGGGGGGGGAACTGCCAGGGGCACCCTGCCTGGGCTGGAGAGCCGGGGGTGTCCCCATGCAGGCAGCCCCTATGCTCAGGGTCGAGTCACAGGTACCCCCGGCTTGCCCGGAACGCTGGAGGCTGAGGAACAGCACCTCTGGGCTTTGGACCTGGGTGCAGGAGCAAGGGGGATGGAAGGGGAGAGCAGCAGATACCAGGACTCCTGGGGTCATTTCTGCTTGCTTGCTGGGCTTTTTGGGCCAGTGACCAGCTTCACCCACCGCCCTGAGCGGCCGGAGCAGGACCCCGACTCCCTCATCACCTCCCAACCTCCTCACCGCCTCCTTGGGGCTGGGAAAGCCGGGAAGCGAGGGCAGCCCAGCACGGCCACGGGGCCTCTCCTGCACAACCACCCAGCCGAGCGTGAAATGGGCTGAAAAGAAAAGGGACAGTGTAATGTTCCCGGGGCCGTTCATCCCCTGTGGTGGCCGCAGTCCCCGCCACGGCTGCCGAGCGGGGCTGGCTGTGGCTGGCGTGCCGGTCCTGCCTCCCCGTCCCTCTGTGCCTTCACTGCTTTCCAACCGTTCCAGGGCACCTGGCCCCATCCTGCCTCACACTGCTGGTCCTGTCAGAGCCCTGTGCCCCCCCGGTGCTGCCCTCGGAGCGGTGACCCCGGCCGGGTGCAGGATGCGGACCCTGACCTGGCTGGGCATCGCCAGCCTGTGTCTGGGGGCAGCTTGGGCTGTCCCAGCCAAGGAGGAGAGGAGGAAGGCAGAGAAGCCAAAAGCTGATCTTGCACTCTACGAAAATCTGGACCTGGACAACTATGACCTGACGTTGGACAACTATGGAGAGATCCTTGACCTGAGTAACTATGAGGAGCTCTACGACTACGGTGACCTTGCTCCGAAGGTGAGGGGAATGCAGGAGAGCACCCGGCGTGCGGGGCAGCTCTTCCCTGGGTGCATTCCCAGAAAGGGGCTTGGTCCAAGGGATGGATGGGGCACAACTGGAGAACCAGCCTCTTGCGCAAGCCTACGAGCCCTGGGGGCTCCTCCACCACTCTTGCTGGTGGCAGGAAAGGCTTTACCAGACCCCGACCTCCACTGGCTTCCTTGTCCCCAGCCAGCGCCTGGCCGTAGCATCGCTGCGGGAATCCAGGACGTGAGGCTTCCTGCATCCCTCTGGGCAAATAGGGAGGGGGGGGTTCTGAAACCCTGAGCTAGGAAAGCTCTCCAAGGAGGAACTGGCTTTTCAATAAGACCTACCCAGTGCCCTTGACCCCTCAACCAGTGCCTCCGGCACCGGAGGGGAGCAGGAGGACTCTCAGCTACCCCAGCCCTCACGCCCAGGCTGTGTTTGCAGATCGAGGTTGGTACCCTGGCTCCTCGCCCCAAGGACCCCACGGCTCTCCCAAACTTGGGCACCACGGCTGAAACCCCAAAGCTGCAGCCTCCGACCACAGCCCACCCCGTCCGCCCAGCGCCCGTTCCCCCGCAGGGTGAGTGCGGACCCCGGGGTGCAGCACAAAGGTGCAGCCAGCGGGGTTTGGCTCCCGTGGGATGCAGCCACATGTCCCAGGGGTGGCAGGGCTGATGCTCTGGAGCAAAGGCAGCAAATCCTTTTGCCACCAGCAGACAGCAGCAGTTATTTGCTCTACCCGGGGTGTTGGGGGTGCGTCTTATCGCACAGCAGGCAGGAGGGCTGCAGCGAGACATTTCTGGGAAACAAGAGCTCCAGCAAAGCAGCAACATTTTAATGAGCAGAGGCATTGCGACAGTCGGACAGAGTAGCAATTAGATTAGTGACAATTAAAATCCTGTAGCGAGGGATAAATATCTTTATTCATTTTCTGTCACTCTGGACTGGGACAAATTAAGTAGGAGGCAAAGGGAAATTGTTGCCTTGCTGCTTTGAACTCCCCCACTAATGGATGCTCAGTCTGGCAGGCGCTGGCAGAGGAGAGGGAGCACGTGCGTGGGGGGGGACACAGTTTTACCCCTCCTGCCACCCCTGCCCAGCTTGCCGGGACCCTCAGGCAGCCGAGGGAGATGTTTGGCTCCATGCAAAACTGTTTGCTTTTGTTCTGTTGCCTTCTGTGGAAAAACTAAGGGGGCCAAGCAAGCCCTGGGTGTAACGCTGCTGTGTTTGGCAACCTGACGTCTCCCCCTCTCCCACAGGAGGGTTTTGACCCTGAGCAGCTTCATCTATTACCAGCTTTTTTGGCTGGGAGTTTCTGGCCCTTCCCTTGATGAGGTGCCCTGGGCTGTTGCACTGATGAAGGTGCTGGGGCTGCGGCAGCTCTGGGTGCTAAAGACTTCGTGTACCCCCAACGTGGGCAGGGGCGGGCACGTCCTCCCATCTCCCTACGTGCTGGAGTGCTTTGGGGGGGTCGGGGGAGCTGTGCTGTGCCGTGCCATGCCAAGGGTTCCTTCTGCACCCCCCCAGGCCTGCCCAGCTGCCTGCTCTGCCTGTGCATCGGCACCTCCGTCTACTGCGACGACGCCGACCTGGAGCACATCCCACCCCTGCCGCCGGAGACCACCTACCTCTACGCCCGCTTCAACCGCATCGGCACGATCCGGGCCAGCGATTTCATGGGGCTGAGTACGTAGAGGCACGGGGAAGGGCCAGGCTCCTCAATGGGGCACGGGGGGGAATAAGCGGTTCTGCGTGGGTCCCTGTTTCATCTCCTCCCTCCTCTCCCACCAGAGAAGCTGAAGCGAATAGACCTGACCAGCAATTTCATCTCCTGGGCAGATGTGGACGCCTTCCGCCTGCTCCCCAGCCTGCAGGAGCTCATCCTGCCCGAGAACAGGCTGACGGCGCTGCCCGAGCTGCCCCGCAGCATCGTCCGGCTGGACGCCCGTCTCAACAGGATCCCCAGCACCGGCCTCCGGCCTGAAGCTTTCCGGGTGGGTGCTAGGGCTGCCCAGCACCCGGTGGATGAATCCAGGATGGTTTTAGCCCAAACTTGCCATGCCAAGGGGTGACTGGGACGGTGCATAGGGCCGGAGTGGGGCTGGGAGCAGGGAGGTTCATCTCTCCCCTCTTCCCGCAGGACCTGAAGCAGCTGCAGTTTCTCCATCTGTCCGATAACCAGCTGGAGAACATCCCCGTGCCCCTGCCCGAGAGCCTGCGCTCCCTGCACCTCCAGGTGAGACCAGCCTGGACCCAGCCTTGTCTGTACCCACGTCTGGCAGAGCCCACCACCTCCTCCTCCTCCTCCTCCTCCTCTTCCTTCTCATCCCTTTGAATCTGATTTTGCCCTCTGTCTCCCTGGCCAGAACAACAACATCCAGACCATGCATGAGGACACGTTCTGTGACAGCCAAGACCACAGCCAGATCCGCAGGGCGCTGGAGGACATCCGCCTCGATGGCAACCCCATCAACCTCAGCCTCTTCCCCAATGCCTATTTCTGCCTGCCCCGCCTGCCCATGGGCCGCTTCTTCTGAGCCCCACAGCCCCAACGCTGGGAAACAGGGGCGAGCATTCCCAGACCCACCATGCCCCCACCCCAGCGCCCCTTGGATGCTGCTGCCCCATGGAAAACGTGGGGTTAAGGCAGATGCATTTAACCCTGGGGTGAGCTGAGCCTCTGTATGGGGGTAAACTCAATTCTGGGGCAAACAGAGCAGGGGAGGGGCAGCTCTAATAAAATGAAGACTTTAAAAACGCATTCAGTGTCTTGTTCTCAACAGCAAGGGCAGTGGAAAGCCCTTGCCCAGCCCCAGCCCAGCAGCTGCTTTGTGAGTGGTGCTGGTTTGCAAAGATGGGGACTTCCCTGCGTCCCCTTTCTCCCTCAATTCCCTCCCGGCGCCTTGGGAAGGCCTCCGTGTCTGCTTTCAGGGTTTCCTGGACAGGGATGGGGAGCCGCATTGCTCCAGAGAGCCGATGCTTTGGCCACATCGGGTTTGACCTGCGTGATCAGGCCATCCCCTCGCCTGTCTCCACGTCCATTGGGGGGGTCTGCGTGGCTCCGGAGGAGCGTTGCACGCTCAGGTGTGAGCAGTGGCTGCAGCCGGGCTGTCCCCGAATACTCCGAAAGAGGATGCAATAGGAAACCTCAGCACAGGGCAACGGGAGTGCTCCATCATCTCACCCCAGACCCGCCCCAGTCCCAGGACCCTGACCCTGACCCAAGCGGGGTCTCCAGCCTGAGCTCTGCCCGGAGGGAGGGTGTCCCTGGGTTTGGGTCTGCTTCAGCTGCAGGGAAAGGCTGGAGCAGCTCCAGAGCTTGCGAGCCAAACGGCCCCGAGTCCAGCAGGAAAGAAGCACTCAGAGGTAGTTAAAATATCTTGTATCATCCCAGCTTTCAACACCCAAAAAGTGCTGCCCAGTGGTGAGATATTTTAAATATAATGTATTCATCCTCTATATTTTTATACACATGTAACAAACACGGGTACTGTGAGAGGGATGACACATCCCTGGAGAATCCAAAATCCCGAACTGAAACCACTGAGCTCAGCCCACATCCTCCAGGCCTGGGGAGGCAAACGAAGGCGGCTGGAGAAAACCTCGCAAGAAGATCCCGCTTCTCATCTACGGGCACGCTGCAAACACCGCTGGGTGCTCGCGTCTGCCAGCCTGCCTCGTCGGCACAGCACGGAGCGTGTGTGCACCGCTTCTCTCCCCTTGCCTTTCTTTTCCACGCAAAACCCAACTTGGACATGGATTATGTTGATCCAAAAGCCACAGCCCTTCCTAAATGGGAATTCAGAGCCATTCCAGCCTTTCCCCTCAGGCTAGATCTAAAATGCCAGGATTTATTACCGTTGTCATGCCATCCTTGAAGCAGCTGTATTTATCTATCCCCTGCCTGTCTATCCCCCTATCCTCCCGCCTTCCCCATCCATCCTTCTGACACCTTCGCGCTGTCTTTTACCCCCGGTAAGATCTCATCTGCTCCCGTGGGATGAACGATTGCTGTGAGCCAGGCTCGGCTCCAGCGGGATGGAGTTGGCCAACTTTTCCCAATGGCGAGCCCCAGCCCTTCGCGTTCATCCCGCTAGATGGCAAGGCAGAGTGTTTGGAAATGCCTGACCTTAACTTCGGACTGCAAACTCACTCCGCTGTTTACCTCCCTTCTGGGGTGGTTTTATCGTCTCACGGGCATGCCCACGCAGCTGGGGAATAGCCCAGGTGCTCGGTGTTGGTGAAGGAAGGATTAAAAGGAGCTGCAGAGGGGAGAGAGAAGGGTTTGCTTCATAGGGGTGGAGAGCAAGGTAGGTGGAGGGATGTCTCTGGGGGAGATGGGGCTGCTGGCTTTGTAGAAACCAAACTTTTTTTTTTTTTTAAGAGTAATGGGGTGGCTCTGGGAGGGCTTGGCTGGGGGAGAGCTGAGATTCAGCAGTGCTGTCTTGTCTTGTGTGGCTCTCGGGTCCCCTCACACCCCTGGGGAGGAGGGAGCAGGCTGGGGCAGGAGGTCTTCATCTTCCCCAAAGCCCCAGAGGGGGCTGGGCTGGGGCTGTCTTTGGGAGGGGGCTGCTGGGGGCTCAGCTTTGCCGTTCTGCTGGCACAGTTATGAGCTGTGCTCTCCTGCCCTTGCTGCTGCCAAGGGCGGGGGGGGAAGAAGCCAGCGCCTGTCTCTGCATCGTATAGGGAACAGCAACCCCCTTCTGCCGCTGGCCCTGCAGCTCCTGCCCACCCTGCTGAGGGCCTCATCCCCTCTGTGGGGTTTGGCTGCCCCCAGGCTCTCCCTGAGCACCCCAAAGCAGCTGGATGGGTCCTGCCCTGGAGCCACAGCAGTGGCACAGAGCCCCCAAGGGCTGGAGATGGCAGCAGGGGTTAGAGGGGCTCTGCTGAGCCCTCCTGCCAGCAGGACAGTCCTGCTCTAGCTCAGCCTGGCTCGGTAGCATGTCTGAGACCCAGCCACCCCCTCTGTCACCCTTCCTGCCCGCTGTCCCGTGACCCTTAGGCTGTGGCCAGGCAGCTGGGAGTCCTGGCTCCTCTCCATCCCCCCATGTCTGTAGCTCTACCCAGCTGATGCCTCTGCTTGCACCGCTCCCGAGGGACAGGGTCACCATCTGGCCTTGGGACCTGCCTGCATTTTAAGCCATTTTTGTGGCAGAGGCTTTATAGGGTTGCACAGCCTGTCCCATGCATATATGCATGTAAGGGACCGTGCACCTCTGCTGCGATACACGTGCTGCTTCTGCCAGCCTGCCACGGGCACCGCCTGAGCCCGGCTAACGGGGCCAGCAGACAGCCCAGGAGCAGACCCACTGCAGGCACGTGGGGCTGGGAGGGAGCGGAGCAGCCGGAGAGAGGAATTAGCCCAGGGCCCGTGTTAGGAGCCGTGAGGTGGGGCTGTGCAATGGCAAAGCATCGCTCTGATCTCGGGAACGTTTGCTGAGTAACAGCAGGAGCTGCGGGGCTTCAAAGTAGTCTCTGATGGGAAGCGGTGGCAGCCCCGTTGCTGGAGACAGCTAAATGGTGCGAGGTGGGGGTCGGCCTCTTCTCCCTGGGAACGGGCGATGGGACGAGAGGAAATGGTCTGAAGCTGCACCAGGGCAGGTTTAGGTTGGACATTGGGAAACATTTCTTCACAGAAAGGGCTGTCAGGCTCTGGAAGGGGCTGCCCAGGGAGGTGGTCAAGTCCCCATCCCTGGGGGGATTTAAAAGAAGGGTAGATGAGGTGCTTAGGGACAGGGTTTAGTGGTGGGATGGCAGGGTTAGGTTAATGGTTGGACTTGATGATCTTAAAGGGCTTTTCCAACCTAAATGATTCTATGGGGGGAGCAGCAGGAGCAGTCCCAGCTGGAGGGGATGGATGAGATGAGCGGATGCTCCCAGACTGTTTTGTACGTGCAAGGAGCTGCATCCCCCTCGGTGCAGGGATGGATGGGGAGGAGCAGACTGACCCTGGGCACTGACCTTCCTCCCCTCATCCCCTCTGGCAGGATCGGTGGCTGCCCTCTCCCCGGGCACACAGCAGGCTCTGCAGCAGCAAAGCAGAGGGCTCGTGTCCTCCCCATCCCTCTTGCTCTGCTCCATCCCTCCTCCCTTGCCCGGAGAGCGTCTCCGTGTGTAATTCACGCAGCTCTCCTCCCTCTGTCTCTCTGCCGCTCAAGGTCACCTTCCTCGCCTGGGCTGGATTTTCACATATTGATTGCTTGGCTCTAACAGCCAACGTCTCGGTGAGCTCCCGATCTCACGCCAGCTCAGCATCTTGCCACTCTCTGGGAGAAGCATCTCCATATGGGCCCCCCTCCTCCTCCTCCATCCTGCCCTCCTCCTCCACGCTCTCCTCCCAGCCCCGGCCATGCATCATTAACCAGCACCAAAACAGAGACGGGAAAGTCGTCGAGCCCCGCAGAGCCAGCCGCCTTCTCCCTCCTCTGCCTCCCTGTCTCCTGGGGAGTGTGACATGAGCACGTTCCTCCCCTTGGGTTGATTTAGGAGGAGCTGGGAGGGCGTGTGGCATCCTTGCAGGGACTCGGTGTGCTGCAGTGCCTTTCCGTGAGCTGCCTCCATGCTCTTCTGCTTGGGCTTCCTTGCAGGTCCTCATCCCCCAGTGGGAAAGGAGCCCTTCTCCCATCACCATGCCCATCCCTTTTCCTGCTCCCCCCTCCTCACCCAGATTCCATCTCTGCTCTCCTCCCACCGGCATGACCAGGAGCTCCCTGTGCCATGCTGAGCCACGTCCCTTGGCCACCTCCTGGGGACAGAGCCATCCTTTCCCAGCTTTTCAGCCAGGGCAGCACGGGCGGCTTGCTGCAGGGTTGGGGGGGGCAGGTCAGGAGCTGGGGTTAGGGACCTCAAACAGGACTCAGAGCAGCAGCAGGATGGAGGCTTTTAGCCCTCCTGGGACCCAGGCGAGCTGGGAAGAGGCCACAGAGATAACACAGGTCTCCCTGCCCAGGACAGTGGCCGTGTCTGTGCCAGCCCTGTCCCCCACCCGCACCCAGGGCAGGCAACCAGTGAATTTATTGGCCAAGTGCAAAAATCAATGGCAGGATGGAAAAAGGCCACTGAACTGTGGATGCTGACAAGCTCCTGGCCTCCTCCGGGCTAGAAATCACCCTTAAACGCTGCTGGGGAGGAAGCGCTGTGGCCCAGCCTGCTCAGCGAGCGAGGCACAGATGATAACAGCTTTATTTATAGCACTTAACTGGCTGTTGGCTCAAGGCACCGATTTGTGCTTAGTGTGCGATCGTTTTGGGCAGCTGTTTGTGCAGCTCAGGGCTGGAGCGCTCGTGCAGCCCCACCAAAGCCGGCGGCGAGCTCCCACCGCCCGGCACCGGGGCAGGACTTTGCCTGGGTTGGATATGTCCCGCTCCCTGTCCCCAACCCAGGCAACCGGCTGGGGACCTGGCTCCCCCCAGACTGAGCAGAAGCTCATTTTCCTGCCTGTATTTATACAGCATCTCATCTGGAGAAATCCTGATCTTGGTGCCTTAGTGTCCAAGAGGTTGTACATCCCTAACACTGACCCGGTAATTAATAGCGGCCACCCGGGGAAGGTTATGTCGCTGCTCAGTTTCCAATTCTGTCCTCTTTTTTTTTTTTTTTTTTTCTGAAGGATCCCAGTGCTGGGATTCATTAGATGAGAGCTGCAAGGGCTCTGGAGATGAAAGTGCTGGTCATGAATTATCACCGGGGTGCAGACAGCCGCCCGGGCCCCTTCAGGGAAACTCAACAATGGAAATAGAGGTGGGGGAAAAAAAAACAAACCAGAAGAACTTCTTGGGCTTTTCCTCTCCCCATTTTCCACTTTGCCACTGGAAAAAGGAGGAGGAAAAACACAGCAAAAGGAAGAGAAAGAAGAAAACTCATTCCTTCCCTCTTTGCATCCCCCTCCCCCCGGATTGTGAACGTTTAGCATGAAAAATAATCTGTAGAAAATCAGCCCCCTCCCTGCAGCACGCTGGGGGTGCCTGCAGCACCCCGGGGCTTTCCCGGCTCTCCTCCTCCACCCTGCTCCGGAGCAAGCGGGACTCCTTGCCATGAGCTGCTCCGGGATGGGAGATGCCACCGAGGCACGGCTATTCTTAGCAGCGTTGCGTTGGGTCTTGTCAACAGGAGCCCTGACGCCTGGGAAAGGCTCTGCGATGGGAGGCACGTGTCCCCTGGGAGGGGGGGCCCCCCCCTGCTTAACCCAATTCCTGCGGAGGGAAGAGCTCAGAGGGGCCTGGGTTTGGGTGGGGGGGCTGCAGGGAGGCTGAGGGGGGATGGAGCTGGGGAGGGGGGAGTCTCTGCTGCAGGCACCGCACCCGGAGGGATGCGGCTGCTCTGGAGGATGCTCGAGCCCGTGGCATGTGAGCTGATGTCCCCGTTGCAGCCGGGAGCAGCAGTGTCACCTCCTTTTTGGGGGGGTGTGAAAGCTCCTTGGTGCCTCCCCATAGTGGGGAGCGTTTCCACCCTGGTGCTGCTCCCAGTCCAGGGGCACCTGGATGCTCCCCCCCGCGCAGTCCTGGCCTGTTGCTGCAGAGGGAAGAGTTTCTCCAGCATTTCCAAGGTGACTCTGATCCTGCGCTGCCTCCCATCCGCCGGCTGAGCACGCCAAGCCGTCTGACCAGGGAGAAATGATGAAATGCAGGAAAATGCCAATAAGTATGGCTCTTCCATGCTGCCAACCAGGCTCTTCTGGGACAAGGACCAGTGTCCTGCTGGGCATGCGGGTCTTCCCCCACCGGGGATTTATTCCCCAGTTCAGGGCTTCCCCACTTCTGCCTTTATTTTTTTTAATTGACCTGAAGCCAAACTCTTTCAAGCATGAATTGGGTGGCCACGCGTTGGTTTAGGGGTGATGCACCCCTAAGGAAGAGCTTGGCGTGGCAGCAGCCAGCGTGTTGGTGTGCCACGGACCCTGGGCGGGAGGAGGAGAGCCGAGCTTGGCAAGCCTGATTGATCGCCGTCTTTTAAAATAACCAGCCGGAGCCTGGATCTTCCATTTCTGTAGGATGTGGAAAACCTGGAGAGGGGGAAGAGAGAAACAGCTTTGAGAGAGCGAGAGCAAGTATTGCTAATTTATGATCAGAGAAATATATGTTTGAGTTTGAAGATTACAGGGAAAGGACCTAGTGTTCGGCTGATGATGAATCTGTTTTATCGGGGGGTTGTGAAAAGGCTTCCCCACAGGGCAAATTGCGGGAACGCAGAACATAATTACCCCAAATTCCAATTTGAGTAATTATTTCTACCTACCTGTCACTCCCCTGGTGCTTTCAGCTGGATGGAGAGGTTTGGCTTTCCCTCGCCTCTCTGCTTAAGAGCCAAAGCCATTGTGCAGCACCACTGGGCTCGCTGGGGAGCTGGGCCAGCCCTGCCCGTGGGAAGGCGCTTGCCTGCAGGGATTTGGGGCTCAGGGCTCTCCCACCCCACCCCCAGAACTGCCCTTTCACTGCCTTTTTCCCTGGCTGCTGGGTAGGGGCCCTCAGACACCGCTTTCTGCAACCACTTTTGCACCCAGGCAAGGAGGAGGTGGATGGACCAGGGTGGGGGGATTTGGGTGGCTGCTTCCCAGGATGTCCTTGCCCTTGCAGAGAGGGCAGCACCTTCTTGGGTAGCAGGGACCCATGGGGAGAGCCCACACGCAGGGCCAGGACATTGACTTTTTTCCATCTCTGGGGGGGGGGTGACATGCGGCAGGGGTGGCCGGGGGTTGGAGGGATGCTGGCTGGGGGGGGGGGATGCCCATCCCTGGGCCCACTCCCCCTGTCCCCCCAGGCTCCGTGCCGTGCTGGTGAGGTAATCGAGGGTTTTACTGCAGTGGGCCGTGGATAGCTTTTCTAAGCATCGTCTCCTGATGCTTCCCCAAAGAGCCAGGCAGGCTACCGGGCGCATTAGGAATCAATGCACATCGCAAATGGATTGCATGTGCTCTCTCCTCCACCTCTCCGTGCTCTCCGCCTGTCTCCCTCCTTGCCCCCCTCCCCAGCATGGCCAGGGCTGCCCTGTGCCAGCTCTGCCCTCCCAGTGTCATCCAGCTGGTGGGGGGCAGCCAGGGATGGTTCCCCCCAGCGCAGGGCTGCAGCGGGCATCTCCATCCCCACCCCGGTCCCACCAGGATGGACCATCAGATCCGGGTGAAGCAGCCAGGCTGCACCCCCTTGCCTTCCCCTCGGGGACTCGCAGCAGACAGCCGCTGCGGATGGAGTGGGTGACAAGCGTCTGCACGGGCCAGCCAAGCGGAGAGGAAAAAAAAAAAAATGACCCTGGCGAGAGCAGAGATGGGCTCTGCATCTCAAGTGGCTGCCCGGGAGATGCCAGACGGTCCCTCCTGCGAGGACCAGGGACCCATTGCTTCCCAGAGCCTCCCCCTGTGGAGGGGGGAGTAACGGCAGTGATAGCACAGCGAGTTCAGCCACGGAAGGTAGAAGCATTTGGGAAGCGATCGCTCTGCCTGCAGTGGTGTGGGGCAGCCCTTGGGCTCACGGGGGGGTGTGGGGGGAATAGCCTGGGGGTGGGTTTTTCTCTTGTGGGAGTTCCCTCCAGCTCCACCAACAGTTTATTCTGATTTACACCCTCGTTACCAAAAGGAGAATCTGATCCAAAAAGGGCTCTGAAATGTGCTGGTTGTACGTCCAAACCTGCGGCTGCCAGCCCTGGTCCCCCTCACCCCCAGCTCTGAGCGTTCGTGGCAAAGAGGGGATGAGAGCTCCAGAGGTGAGGGGAAACTGAGGCACGGAGTGCAAGGGGCATTTCCCAAGGACTCGGTGAGCCATGGGAGAGGACATCGATCCCTCGCACACCTCTGTGGCCTCAGTTTCCCCCGATCAGGAAATCATCCACATTGACCTGTGGATCAGCACAGGGATGGAGAGCCCTGTGTTGGGATTTGGGGATGCTGGGGGGCTCCGTGGCAGGAGGGGAGCAGTGGGGGCTGTGGAGCAGGGATGGGGGTGTCTTGGGTCAGGGTCCCACTCGGCATCTTAAATGCTCTTTTGTCTGCTCAAATGCAAATTATTTCATTTCCCTGTGAATCTCCCGCCTGGATCCTGACTGCCTCAAGTCTGCTGAAGAGACGGAGGACGTGCGCTGGTGGCTGGGGACAGAGGGACTCCTCGGATGGACGGACAGGGCTGCAGCGGGGCATCTCTTAGGTAAGTGGGTGGAGAAGGAGAAGCGGAGGGACCTACTGGTCTCCAGCAGGTCATTAGGTGGCTTTGCCAAGAGGCTAATTAGGCTGGGAGGATCCCTGGGACAGCAGAGCTGGGTTTGCCGTTCCCTGGCCGGCTGCTCTGCACGCCGCTGCCGGCACCGCGATGCCCGGACCTGGCGGGTGCTCACGTGGCTCCGCTGATAAAACTTGCATGAGGACATGCGCAAAAATCGATGGTTGTGCTTATGAATTAATGATCGCTGAGCTGATTGATGCAGCCTGCCCCGTGCGTGCTGTATTGCTAATGAACACCAGCAGTGGGAGCGCGGGAAGGGCCGGCGAGGTGCTGCTGCAGCGCCTTCTGCAGCGCTGTTTATTCATGTTTTTAATATATTTATTTTGCATTTACTCCTAGAGCTGCTTTAAGCAAAGAGCAGGTGATTTCTGCGAACGGGGCCTGGTGCGTGCGCGCTGCAGGGAGGGGGCTGCTGCTTTTTGAAGTGGAGGGGGGGGGACATTGGAAGGGGCCGACGGCTCTCGGCTCCATGCTGGAAGGGGTTGAATCGGAGGCAGGCTCTATAAATATGCATGTGGGTAATTTCTAATCGAACACCACAGCTCTCGGTGCTGGCATGTGTCACTCCCGTGGCATTATCTCTGCAATTAGAGCTTTTTCCCACAATTGCATAAGAACCTCTCGGTGACTCACCGGCTTTGGGGGGGAGAGAGGCGAACGGCGGCTCGGAGGCGGCCGGCTGCGCCTGCGCCCGTGCGAGGTGTGAAAATCAGGTGCTCCGTGGTTCGCAATTTGCTTCTGAGCAAACCCCGCTCCCAGCCGCTCGCAGCTCCCCTGCCCTCCCCAACATCGCCACCAGCACCCTGGCCTGGGGACACTTGGCTGTCCCCCTGCCAGCGAGCTCCCCGTCCGCCCAGCATCACCTCCTGCCCGGGGGTTATTTTTGTCCTTATCGTCGTGGCTCTGTTTGTGTGTTGACGACCCTTTGGTGCCCATAATCGCATGCTTCGGATCCCTGATTAAAACCGCTGCAGTGTCAGAATCAATAAGCATTGGCGGCTGAGACCGTAATAAGTATAATAATCCCCATTAGGGTAACAAATGGGGGGGAGAGAGTGCAGGGCTGCTAAGATGGGAAATGCCATGAATCGGCTTCGATCGGCTGGAGCCGCAGCATCCTCCCTGCGAGGGGCAGGGACCGCGGCGCTCTCGCTCTTGGCCGTCCGCTTCTGGCCACCGTGATGCCTTGTGTGCTCCGGCTTGGAACCCTGGCTTTGCCACGTGAATTATTGGGTCTTTAGAAATGCGTGCCTGGTGTCCCCAGCGTGGGAGAGGGGCCAGGGCTCGGCGCAGCCGAGGGAATCGCTTATCCTGCCCCCAAAGCTTAAAGAAAATTTAAAGACTGAGGTTATCGAGCAGGGGAAATTCCTGCTCTGACCCATCCGGCTGATTTGTCTTGCAGAGATCGAATGTGGCAAGGGCCGGGAGGGAGGGGAGTGGCAATAAAGTAGCTGCCTCAGGGGGAGAAAAAAAAAAAAATCAAAATGTAATTGTGGCCCTATCGATCTGTGGTTCCGCCGCTGTGGCTCTCCGCTGAGCTTTGATCAGCTTTCACAGTCGCAGATGAGAGAGTCCCAGCAGCTGGGGGTATTAAATGATGTCAAATGCTTTTTCAGGTGAAAACTATAGAATTTTTCCTTAAATAAACTCAAAATAGAGTAGCAGCTGTGGGGGTGGGAGACTGGAGCAGCCATGGGGCTGGGCAAGCTCTTCCCAGGGGGATGCTATTGCCTCTCTGCTGGGGTGTCCCTGAGAAGCCGGAGCGATGCTCCCTGCCCACGGCAGCTGCTTGGTCCCCTCCGACTGCAAAAAACACCTCCGACACCCAAAAAGCTGCTGGCCAAGCCCTGCTGCAAGTCCATGGCCATGGCCATGCCCCCAGCGATGGGGCACGGTGTGATGGAGCACGGCGTGATGGGGCTCAGGGGGGCTGTGCGTGGTTTGGGGGCAATATCTAACCACGTGCCCTGGGAATGAGACCAGTCCCAGGCAGAACCAGTTGGTAATTTTTAGACAAATTGGTTTTGCTCAAAAAATGGAGGTTTGTTGAAACTTGATGTGTTTATAGGAAAACATTGGTTTCAACAGATTTCTGTTTCGACATGTTTTTTAGAAGAAAAAGGAAAGCTTTCCAAATTGCCAGAAGACCCCAGTTGAACACTTTCTCAGCAGAACATAACCCATTTCTCAGCTCCAAATTACTTTTCATTTTGCAATGTAAGTAAACGTATTGCAAAAGTCCCTTTTGAAAGGGGGCTGAAATCCTACTGAAATGGTTGGGGAGGATCTCGGCGGCAGGCTGGGATTAACTCGTTCCAGCCTGGCGTCTGGATTTGCAAACAAAGTCCTTTTGCCTTTCTTTTCGACGATGGTTTTTCATCCTGCTGCAGGATGGTGAATACCAGCAATTCCTTCCTGGTGGGGAAATTTTCATCTACAGGCACCAAATACGACGGGCTGGCAGGGGACCCTATGTGGGGGCAAATAGCTCATTTTTTGGTGCTGTTTTTGGCTGATCTACCCTACTTCTGCAGCATTTTTACTGGCCTGGGTCAAGGAGAGGATGCTGGTGGATGGTCTGGTCCACTGCAGGCATTTCTCCCGTACCAACGGGCAATGCTCCGTGGCCAGACTGCTGGAAGATCTCGTTGTTGCGCCGATCTAGCAATAATTCCCTTCAATGGGGCATGGGATGTCACCTCAGATAGGGACCACCTCTGTCCGTACGAGTCTGCGTCTTATCCAAGCCGTTGCAATTGTGGGTTGGAAACGCAGCCTCCGGCACGGGGAGCCCAGGGCACGCCGAGAGCACCGGCGCCGCCGTGATTTTCCTTGGGAGCATTGTTGGAGCAGAGAGCAACGCTCTCCGCTTGCCAGGGAAGTTGGGAGGCCTCATCAGCATGCAGAATAGAATAGAATATCCAAATGTGCAATTTATTCTGTTTATTAAACTGGCATCTCCATAGATTTTGCGTTCTTCTCCACCCCCTAAGTATTAATCAAACTAATAACTTAATTCCAGATTTTAGTTTTCTCAGAGAGGAGAGGGGAGCTGAGCCCGTGGGCTGCACCCCGCTGAGAGGGAGGCTGGGTCAGAGTGAGGGCTCCCTAAATTTGCAGTGGGATGCAGCCAGAGCTGCAGGGATGCAGGAGGATCCGGAGAAATCTCTGCTTTGGTTCCGGACCCAAGGTACTCTTCCAAAGAGTCCTGCCCAGGGAAGTGTTCGAGTCCCCATCCCTGGGGGTATTTAAAAGACGTGTAGACGTGGTGCTTAGGGACAGGGTTTAGTGGTGGGATGGCAGGGTAAGATTTATGGTTGGACTCAATGATCTTAAAGGGCTTTTGCAACCTAAATGACACTATGATACTAAAGCAGCCCCCTTCTTCCCTGCACAAGCTTTTCCAGGCACAAGAGGGATTTGGGTTTGGGCAGATGGGGTGGAGATGGGTCTGGGAACCCCCAGACCGTGTCGAGTTCCTGCTGGCAGTTGCATTCGTGGCTCAACTCTACTTAACGAAATGGTGGCTGTGTTGGTGAGCAGCCAAAATCTGTCCTGCTTTTCTCTTTATTATATCTGCTTGAAGATCTCATGCAACTCTTTAATCAAATGCTTCAATGCCTCCGTAGAGCTGGAAAGGATTCTGAGAATGTGGCTGGGTTGTTTGCAAACTTCTTCAGGCTCCAAGCGTGCTCCAAGCTTTCCTTTTTTTCAAGAAAAAAGGGAATCGATGCCAGCGGCCAGGCTCAGCGGTGTTTGGGCCGGGTGCTGGCTGGAGCGGCGCAGGGATTTACAGCAAAGCCCAGGGGCATGGGGAAGGGGACATCACCTCCTTGCCGAGCCTGGTGGCACTTGGAGCCTGCCAGGGCGTGCGGGCAGGGCTGGGCCCTTCATAGCTGACCTAGGGTCGGGTTTTGGTGTCCCCATGGACTTCAGTGGCTTTGGGTCTGATGCCTCCTTTGCAATCAAACAGAAACCTGAAATTATAACGAGCCCATAAATGCATCTGTGCGAGCCTGTGATGGGTTGGCAGTGGGATATCCAGTTCCCAGCCGGGGAAGGTTTGAGGAGGGCGGAGGGATGCAGGGAAGAACCAGGAGCTATTTCAGCTCCCTGTGCCACCCCCTTCCTCCTGCTGCTCCAACTCGAGTGCTAACAAATGCTTTACGGGGAGCTGTGCCAGCGATGCTCGGAGCAGGCGGCACGAGAGCAGAGCAGATCGTCGCCCTGCCCCGCGCAGGGAAATCCCTTTGATGCTAACGTGGCTGCAGGGGGAAGGAAGAGGAGTGGGCACCAACGCATCCCGCTCGGAGCGATGGGCTGGTTCCTTGAGCAGAGCCCTGGCAGGCTCTGCCACGTCCGTCTGCTGCTTTTCAGTGATAGCTGTTGGATTTGATAATTGCAGCAGGCTGGCTTCCCGCCTCCTCGCTGGAAAAGCGCTGTCTTGCTCCGTGCCCCACAGCAAGATGGGTCTCCTACGGCCGGTGCCAGCTGGGGGAGGAGGGTTGATGCATCCCTACCCTCCAGGGGCATGGAGGGGACTCTGCTGGTGGAGGATAAACCCTGGAGCGGGGCAAAGATGCTCAGCGCTTGGGATGCAGCTGGAAGAAGGGGCAAAATCCATTATGGACAAAACCCGGGGTTGTGCTCCCTGTTTTCCCCTTCCTCCTGCCTTGGCAGAGCGAGGGGAAGCGCTGGCAGCCGGACAAGGCTCAGGTGGCCTCTGGTAGTCGCTGGGGTATTTTCTGGTGGCGGGGAGGGTCTGAGCAGCGATGCTGAGGACGTTCGGTGTTGTCATCCGTGACGCAGATGTGTCATCATCCCCCGGGGTCCCCATATAACAGCTTGTGCCAGCTCCTACCGTGGCGACAGTCTCTGTCTCCACAAGCGCAGGCACCTGGGGCAGGAGCGTCTGTGTCTGCAGCGGGGAGCTGGCCGTGAACCCTGCCTGCCTCGGGAAGGGTACGGTCACGTCCTGGGGATGGTCCCGAAGGGCTGGGGGAGGACATGCTGGCTCTGCCTTCCCCCTTAGACACCCCCTGTCAGTGTGAAATGAGATGCTGGAGGCACAGAAATTGGGCGCTGATGCAAAGCTCGCCGCTCCGCGGGTTTCGCCGGGGCTGCCTGCAGGCAAACAGCCCTGCCTGCGCCCTGGGATGGAGCCGAGGGAGGAACCTGGGGGAGCAGAAAGACCAGGGCCCATCACCTTTCCCAAACCATCCTGGAAAATCTGGGGAAAGAAACATGGAGCCAGGGTTAAAACCCTAGACCAGGTCTCAGCAGTCGGAGCATCTGCTGCAGCTCCCACACAGCCCACGCTGCAACCTGGGGCAAATCCCATCACCTTCCCTGAGCCCTCCCGTCACGCTCGCAGACGCCCGTGTCCGTGCGTGAGCAAATATCCAGGGACACGAGCAGACATCCAGGGACACCCACAATCATCTCCTGGTACTTTTGTGTGGGACCTGCTCTCCAGGGACTGATCCAGGCCCCTGCCTGGCAGAGCATCCCTGGTCCCAGCCCCAAATGCCAGCACAGGTTTTTGTTGGGGAGGGCAATGGTTCTGCCACGGCTGGTGGGATGCTGCTCCCCTCCCGTGGCGGTTCTGTCCCCCTCTCCCAGGCTCCTCTCATTCCCATGTACCCCCCCAAACCCACCCAGCTGAAGTCCCACCGCATCTTGGTCCTCATCATTTCTTGAGCCCGGTTTGTTGCCAGGGGTTTCCCCAGGGACCTCCCTTCTGCCTTTCCCCGGCAGCCTCCCTGCAAAAACACTTTCCTAAGAACTCTGGAATAAAAAAAGAAAGAAGAAACAGCCCCCTTGTTCTGCTGCGATGAACTGGCTCTTTTTCCAGTCACAAGGGCGAGCTGAAGCAAAACTTTCCATACTGAGCAGGAACAGAAAGAGAGAGGGAGAAGTAACGAACGCGCCGTTAAAAAAATTTTTAAAAAACAACAAAAACACCCAACAAAACACAAAAGCCGGCAAACCCAAGCGCTGTCTTTTCCCCCATCGCCCTCCGTTTTGAAACAAGCCAGCGAGTTTGTAGAAGTGTGTTTTAAGCAGGAGCAGATGCCGGCGTTCCTCTGGCCGGGAGGGGCGAGCCGAGCCCAGGAGGGACGTGGAGATAGAAAACAGATTGCAGCAAATATTTGTGCCTTTAATCGCTGTGCGGGACGGTGGTGTGAGGGGTGCTGGGAGCCAGCTCTCGTGCGTTCGGTGCCTCGAAATGTGGGTGTTTAAGGGGTTTTATTGCCTTGGTGTGCGAGAGTTTCCTGGCTTGCTGCAGGGACCGGAGAGCCAGAAATGCGGTTTCAAAGCTGAAGGTCCCCGTGAAGCCTCAGGACGCCGGGAGCTGGGGCTGTGGTGAAACCCTGACCGGGAGGGCCGGGCATCGGGCGCTGCCTTTTGGGCTGGGAAATTGGCCGAGAGCTGCCGGCGGAGCTGTGGGCTGAAGCTTTGCAGGGGGAAGGAGAGATGTTTGGATCCCAGGGTTTTTTTGGGTCCTGCTCGCCCTGCAGCATCCTTGGCTCGACTGGAGGCAAGCGTGCACCGAGGGGTGCCCCGGAGGGGTCGAGTCCCCGTGGGATGCTGGGCAGCGATCTCTGCTGCCTGGGAAGCAGCGGTCCTGGTTATCGGCAGCGCTGTTTCTTGCATCGCTGTAGGAACCAGAGGTGCTGACAAATCAAGGGCTGCACAGGATAAGGCTCTGGATGCAGATGGGGGTGACAGTCCCCATCCCGCAGCACTGTCTCTCCACGTACCATTGGAATGACGAGGCGGTCGCCCAGGGAAGGGCTTTTCCAGAGCACCCTGCAGAGCTATGAAGAGTTCTCAGTGGCTCAGCCCTCATTTTTTTAGGATTTATCCTTGATCTGTGAATTTGCTGGGGGGTTGTCTGGTGCCGATGTGCCCATTAATGGCATGAAAAGAAAAGCAAAGAAGTCAAACTGAGGCCACCTCGCTGGTTAACGTAAAACCAATTCTGGGCTCCCCAGTTCGAGAAAGGTGAGGAACTCGTAGAGAGAGTCCAGAGGAGGGCAACAGGGATGATGAGGGGACTGGAGCATCTCCCCTAGGAGGAAAGGCTGAGGGAGCTGGGCTTGTTCAGCCTGGAGAAGAGAAGGCTGAGAGGGGACCTCATCACCACCTACAAATATCTCAAGGGTGGGGGTCACGAGGACGGAGCCAGACTCTTCCCAGTGGTGCCCAGCACCAGGACAAGGGGCAATGGGCACAAACTGAAGCACAAGAGGTTCCAGTTGAACGTGAGGAAGAACTTCTTGACTTGGAGGGTGCCCGAGCCCTGGCCCAGGCTGCCCAGGGGGGCTGTGGAGTCTCCTTCTCTGGAGATCTTCAACCCCCGCCTGGCCGCTGTCCTGTGTCCCCTGCTCTGGGTGAGCCTGCTTGGGCAGGGGGGTGGGACTGGGTGATTTCTGGAGGGCCCTTCCAATCCTTGACATTCTGGGATTCTGTGTGAAAACCAGCTCTGACAGCCCAATGCCAGCATCTGCCCCATCGCTGCTGCTGCTCTCGAGATACCTCCGGGGTCCTCAGCCCAGAGAAACGCCAGCCTGGCCCCTAAGAACTCCGTAAGTCTGGGCAAAGGAAAAGGGGTCAGAAGGAAAATTGGGCCGTACAAGTAGTGCCGGTGTCCTGGCATGCAGGGATAGTGGTGGAGAGGCTGGCAGAGCATCGGGCGGTCTGGATCTGCCGGGCTTTCTCCAGCGGCAGTCGGCTTTTGCAATGAACCTGTTCTTCCCAAAATCTCGGCTATTGGTTCCCCCCATTAGCAGTGCCCTCCGTCCCGCTTCTGCTAAATGATTCATCCCGAACTCTCTCGTTATTGCTCCCATTAGTCACGCTGACATAAATTCTTCTTCGACAAAACGCTATATGTTTCTCATCAACTCCGCGCAGCCCCGATGACTCGTGTCCTTAAAACCCCATCCAAATGATGTGACTTTTCCGCACTCCCCCCTCCCAGTAAATTCAAAATGATGCACCTGCTTTTGCTTTTTAGCCCATGAAGGGGAGAAGAAACAGGGGAACAGCAGCCGTGCCTCTCCCAGCTTGTCCCCGAGGGCTCCAGGAGCTGGGTGACCCTGCCCGTGTGCTCGGTGGAGGCAGCGGGGCTGGATCCCAGCCTCCCAGTGCCAAATCACAGAATCACACAGAATCCCAGCATGGCAAGGGTTGGAAGGGACCTCGGGAGCTCACCCAGTGCCACCCCCCTGCCCAAGCAGGCTCACCCAGAGCAGGGGGCACAGGACAGCGTCCAGGCAGGGGTTGAAGATCTCCAGAGAAGGAGACTCCACAGCCCCCCTGGGCAGCCTGGGCCAGGGCTCGGGCACCCTCCAAGTCAAGAAGTTCTTCCGAATCCTTCGGGATGGCTTCAGGAAGCAGCACACGGTGTGATAAGACAGTCTGGCTTGAGGTGCTCGATTCCAAAAGTTGCCCAAAACCCCTGTCCTGGAAGAAACCGTCATCTTTGAAAGTTCATATCTGGCTGCATCACTCCTCGCCCTCTGCAAGAGACCGGCTTGGGATGCAAGCGGCAGCAAGCCGGGCTCCTCCGCCCCGGGCCACGCTGCTGCCGGGGGTTTGGTCTCTCTGGGCCCAGGGAGGCTTTGCCCGCGGGCACGGAGGGCATCTCGCTGGGGTCAGCCTCGTACGTTACCCCCGGCTGGCTCCCCGGCACGCAGCCGCCCCCATCCAGCCTCCTGGAGCGGGTCCCAGCCCTGCAGCGCGGGCAGCGCCGGGGACACCAGCGACAGCCTTAAAAGGGGTGACAAGAGCAGCAGCCCGGCTCTCGTGTGACCGGCTCTGGCTCGGGAGGAGCACGGTGCCGGGAGGAGAGGCAGGGACACTCCAACAGGGACGGTTCCCCAAGAATTTCCTCCTTTCAGCATCTCTTTCCCAAGAGTCAGCATCACATCCCGGCGCGGGGGCATCTCCCCTGCTCCAAGCGGGGCGATGTGACCTGCGCGGGGCAGGGACGGTGCCGCTCTGGTCGGGCTGTCCCTGGCCACCGCAGCTCCACTGTCACTCTCAGAGCAGGGAAATGTCCCGGCTGCGACGCCAGCACCGGGGAGCAGCCACCTGAAATACCCCCGCCGGCATTCTCGGGAGGGTTGGATGCTGTTTGAGGAGATGATGTGGGAAAGATGAAAATCCCCCTTCCCCTTGAGGTGACCCCCCCCTGGGGAAGCGGCGCTCGCTTGGGAGCTGACTTCTGTCGTTTCTGGAAAGCGGTGCTTTGAGCAAACTATTTATAAACTGAGTTTTCTTTAACTCCTGAAATTGAGCCATAACTTCAGACAAACGGGGGGGGAAAAAAAATAAAAAAGAGATGCAGGCAAATAAATGCAGGCAAAAATAAATATAGAGGCAGGCTAAATTTGCAAAGTGCCTAGCGATTCTGGGAAGGGTCTGGGTTTGGAGGCATCTGCAATGGGGCTGGTAAAGGGTCTTCTCAAAAGGCTTCCAGTGGCCTGGGGGGCTGAGGACCCGCAGTGGCACAACCCATGGGATGGGTCTGGTGGGATTTTGCCCGGTTGCCCAGCACTGCAGCCGCTCCCCGACCGAAATCCTGCTGATATCTAAGCCCCGCATCGCCTCTGCTCACCGGTGATCACCGCAGCGGGAAAGGCCGGGCAGCGTCGCCTTCCTCGGCGCGCCCTGCGGATCCGTGGGGGGGATTTATGGCTCAGCACCACTCAGGTTTTTACGGGCTCGTTTGTCACCGTGGCCTGAAATGGCAGCGGGGTCGGGCGACGCTGCCCAGCCCGTACCGTGTGCCGCGGGGCACGGCCAGGGCGGTGCGGGCTCTCCTGCATCCCGTGATGCTCCTGCATCCACGTGGCACCAGGGGCTCATTTTAGGCTGTTGGATGGATCACACCTCCCTTTCCTATCAGACCTCCTCTTTTATTTTAAGCCTTTCTTCCAGCTCGTGCTGCCATGGGACTCGCTGGCACGTGCCCGCCCCGCAGCGTCCCTGCGTCTCCCTCCTGCCCGTCCCCGTTCCCCACTGGCACCCCCAGCCCACCCCTAATTCATCTATTTCTGCCGCGGGAGAGAGCGGCTTTGGGAAACAGGTCCATAAATCACCGGCAACGCTTGGAAATAAAAATCATTATTGTGATGAATGGGGTTTTATTTCTCTTTTAAGAAGAGGGATCATGAAAGACCAGGGTAGGGGAGAGCGGGGAAGAGGAGGTGTTGCATTTTCTATTTTTGACAAGTTAAGGGGAATAAAGCTAATTGCATGAGACCTGTTTGACGAGAGAGGGGAGGAAACAAGCGCTTGCTGCGTATCCCTTGCCGGGGATGGAGGGAACACGAGCGTGTGCGAAGGCTTCCCGGACGGCTCTGCATCCGTAGGATAATCTATTGCACTGCTCAGGGTCACGCTCGTGCCTCGGAGAGGTTGTCCTGGCCACGGCGCGGTGCTTGGTGATGCACAAACCCGTAAAAAAATGCTGGCCCTGGCTCCGGTTTGTGGGGAATTTTCTGCTGGTCCCACCAGCACCCGCAGCACCCACCTCCTGCAGCACCCACATCCCGCAGCACCCACACCCCACAGCACCCACATCCCGCAGCACCCACTTCCCGCAGCACCCACACCCCACAGCACCCGTACCCCGCAGCACCCACCTCCCACATCACCCACCTCCCGTAGCACCCGCAGCACCCACCTCCTGCAGCATCCACATCCCGCAGCACCCACACCCCACAGCACCCACATCCCGCAGCACCCACATCCCGCAGCACCCGCAGCACCCACCTCCTGCAGCATCCACATCCCGCAGCACCCACATCCCGCAGCACCCACACCCCACAGCACCCACATCCCGCAGCACCCACATCCTGCAGCACCCACACCCCACAGCACCCACATCCCGCAGCACCCACCTCCCGCAGCACCCACACCCCACAGCACCCACCTCCCGCAGCACCCACACCCCACAGCACCCACATCCCGCAGCATCAGTGCGGCTCCTGCTGGCACCACGGACACCATGGGCTTGGGGAGCAGCTCCCGCAGCCAAGGGGAAGCTTCGCACAGAATGACTTCAGGATTTGGCCCTGGGCTCCGGGGGATGGGAGCTTGTATTAATTAAGCAGCAATGATCCAAGTGCCCCAGGGCATTTCCTGGGGATTAATGACTGGCTGGGAGGAGTTAATGACTTGAGAGGAATCCAAAAATCCCATTTACCCCAACCGGTGCTGAGTCCCAGCACAGACTTTGTGCCAAGGTCAGCACTACCCATTTTAAGGTAATTTTTAAAATTATTATTAATAAGAATAATAAAGGGTTGGAAATGGATTCTCCTTCCCACCACGGCGATGCAGCTCGATTGCCATGGGCAGGCTCTCGGGGAGAACGGATCCCCTTCGTATTAACCCAAGTGCATCACGTGGAAAGAGCATCCCTCTCCCTCAGCCCCCGCAGGAGCCCTGCCCTGGCCCTCCCAGCACCTCCCAGGGACAGGAGGGTGTCGGGGACAGTGTCCTCGGCCTCTGCTTGCAGTTTCCAGCCCAGCTGCACCGGGATGGCGATGCTTAGGAGATGCAGGTTTCAAAAAGAGGAGCAGTTGGGCTAGAAGGCAACCTGCCGCAGCGTTGTGCCTGGAGTAGATCAGGATCCGGCCTCTCTGCAATTATCTCTGATAAATGTTTTAGGGTTGTCATGGCAATGAAAGAGCCCGGCTAATCCTTGGGTTTCCTTTCTTCAAAGGCAAGAAAGTTTGCATACCTGACCGCGGGCGTGAGCAGCGCGGCGGGATGCTCGGTCTCTGCGCTGCCAGCCCTCCCACGCCTGCACACGCACACACTGGAGTAAACGCAAACCAAATCCGTCCCGAGGAGGGGGAGAGCACCTCGCTGCTGGTCTCCATCACCACCTGACACTGGGCGATCCGGCCGCATGGGGTTTGTAGGGCCAGTCCTGCCCTTTGTGATCACCGGTTATTTATTTGCACTGCACCCCTGCACACGTCCCTGCCGTCCCCGTCACGGGTGGGGAAGATCGAGTCCAGCACCAGGATTAAGCTCTGGATGCTCCCCTGGGCTCTGGGCATACTGCAAACGGGGATGCAGCTTGCATGAGGCCAACGTGCCAACCATGTTGGGTGCAGCCAACGTGACACTTGGGGCAAGGCGATCCCAAATAGGCCCTGCCCAAGCATCCGCTATCGGTGGAAATCAGACCCTGGGCAAATCCTGCCCTTGGCCTTCCCCCTCGCCCCAGCCGAACGAGAGCAGCCCTGGCACGAGCAGGCAGCAATGTCGTGGGTGCTGGGGCAAAGAGCATCCAGCCCAGCGAGCATCGCCATCGCCCAGCCAAGGGGGTGTCTCCAGCCAAGTAGCTTGTCTCTCTCTGAAGCCAAAAGGCAACTCAGCAATTTGTGAGCAACCAGGGACTGTCCCTCCCCTCGGCAGGAGCAGCGCTTGTCTCCTAAACCCCGCTGGAAACCCAGCACCGCTCCCCTGCTACAGCCGGGAGCCTCTTCAGCTCCTTATCCCACTCTCACTCTTATTACTGGAAAGTTTTATAGCCACTCACTGTTTGTGATTAATCATTTTGTTTTAATTGCCACTCCTCTGGCTGGCAGAGGCTCAGCAGGGATTTTTATGCCTCTTGGCTGCTTCCCCCAGGTATGTGCCAGGACTGGGCGACTGCGAAGCACTGAGCAGGAGCAGCCCCGCGACAGTGGGTGCCCCAGTTCACAGAATCCCAGTCTGGCAGGGGTTGGAAGGGCCCTCGGGAGCTCCCCCAGTGCCACCCCCCTGCCCAAGCAGGCTCACCCAGAGCAGGGGGCACAGGACAGCGTCCAGGCGGGGGGTTGAAGATCTCCAGAGAAGGAGACTCCACAGCCCCCCTGGGCAGCCTGGGCCAGGGCTCGGGCACCCTCAAAGTCAAGAAATTTTTCCTCATATTCAACTGAAACCTCTTATGTTTCAGTTTGTGCCCATTGCCCCTTGTCCTGGCGCTGAGCACCACTGCAAAGAGTTCAGTGGGGTGCAGGTTTGGGTGATGTCTGTGCCCCCAACATTGGCTCGTGAGCAGGATCCCTTTGGAGACCCAATGTGAAATGAGCTCCCACAATAACGCAGCCAAGCGTGCAGCTTTCCCCAGGACCACAGGGGAGATGCAGCAAGGGGTGGAGGGGATTGGGGATGCTCTGCACCTCCCTGGTGCTCCCCGTGGATGCTGCCGTCCTTCTGCCGAAAGCTGGAAGCAGGCAGAGGAGGGGTGAGACCCAGGAGCTGTTAGATACCCTTCAGTGGTGTTCCTGCACACAACCAGAATGAAATGCAAGCAGCAGCTTCAGTAGGGAAATAAGAAACACCCAAGCTGAAGTGTGCCCAAGGCGGGGTGGGATGCCCCTGCCTCTGCAAACAATGCGGCGCTGGGGTGTTCCCAGGCTGGAGCCGGTCGCAGCTCCGCATCGCTCTTTTGTGGGAAACGATGGCATTTGAAAATGTGATTTTGATTCAAACAATGCGCAGGGTTTGAGCATCAGCTGGGAACCCAGCAGAGCTGCTGGCATCCCGAGGGTGGCCTGACATACTCCCCGCGGGGGACCTGCCCAGTGCTTTCCCGGCGGGTGGCACTGGCCGGCCGCACGTGTGCCATGCCGGGCCCCGTCCCACCAGGCAGGAAGGAGCCAGAGGGACAGAGATGACTTTGGCCAGCACCCTGCTGAGCTGTGGCCCATGTAACCATGGCCTTGGGCATCCAGAGCACACGACAAGCACAGATGAGCATCCTCCAAGCGTCCAGCACGTAGCTGCTTTTCTGCTTTTCCCACTTTTCCCCAACCTCCCCCAGGCAGGAGATGAGCAGGGATGTCTGTCCTCTCCTCATAGACAGCTCAGACCCCTGCCCAGCCTACCAGCACTGCAGGACCAGCCCAGAGATGGGAGCAATGGATGGAAATCTTCACCTTGTCCAGCCTTGGGAGTGGGGGATGAGCATCCCAGCTCCCAGTGGCCCTGCAGATCCCACTCAAAGCAAGCCTTGGGGATGAGGATGCACCACGAGCCCGGAGCAGCACAGCTAGGAGCAGCAAATCCAGGGAGCGTGGAAACCAGGCAGTAAAATTAAGTTTGCAGCAAGGTGTCACCGTTGCTTCTGTCCCAGCGAGGCTTCACCCAGCTCAAGTGGCCTCTTGCTCTCTTGGAGAGTTTTCATGGGAATTAAAGTGATTTAACCGGTGAAGCAGCTTTGTCTCCAGAAGTTTTTCCCCGCAGTGAGGGGTGGAGGGTTTCTAGCTGGCTCTGCCCAGGCTCCCTGGCCATCCCCAATGCATCCATGTCCCATGTGGCCACCGCATCCTTCACTGCCACAGGGAGAGCCCGGCAGCCCAGGACACTGCTGCTGGAGCTGCCTACACCTTCCCTGCACTTTCATGCTGAATAATTGAAAGCTCATGCAATGGCCACAAATATTTAATAGCTTGTTCATCAAAAATTTACCCTTGTTAAAGCCGTCATTTTAGATGTCTGACAGGGCTGGAGGAAAGGCAGCGGGGAGGCACGGAGGGGGCAGTGAGATGGGGATGCTCTGGCAAGAGGGACCATAAAGGGTCGTGAATTAGGGGATGCCAGGGTCCCATGGGCAGCAGAACTGGGCAGGGGGCTGCCCCAGTGATGGGGCCCCCTTTGCTGAGTAGTGGGGGGATCAAAAGGCATCTAAGTGTAGTGATGCCACCATCTCGTGCTCACCCCCTCCATCTGCTCTGCTACAACATTCCCTGCCCCAGGGAGGGCGTTGCATGAACTCAGCCACTTCAGTTAATTCCTTGTCCCTTGGTCCTGCTCAAAACCATCCCAGGGCCCTCGGGGACCTGACACGGGGTTAGATGCACCCAGATGGCACTGGTGGCCGATGCCTGGGCTGGGTGCCACCCCTTCCAGCGCTGGCACGGCCATGGCACGGGGCTGGGTGCACGGGCAGCCCAGCTGCACACACTCTGATCACTTTTCTCCTCGGCTGCCAAGCAGGCAGCGGGGATGGCTCGGAGGCCTGGAGCCTCCACAGCCACCAGCAGTGATGGCAGAAAGAGATATAAAAGGGCCGTCCTACTTAACGGGATTTATATAAGGAGGCATCTCCATGGCAGGATGGGAAAACAGACGGGTAGTGGAAGTGATGCTTTGAGCACCGGCTTCGCAGGAGCATCCCTGTTGATGGGTGAGGTGGCACCTGGAACCCACCGTGGCACGTGGGGGTCCCAGCCACCCCTCGCTGTGTCCCACTGTGTCCCCTCCATGGCCTCACTGTGTCCCCCAACTGCAGCAAGAGCAGCCCACGAGGGGGTCCCCCAGACAGGGCTGCCCTTCTGCTGGGGGTACGCAGGTCAGCCAACTCCTTTCCCTCCCACCTGCTCTCCCAGAACCTTCTCATCCCTAATTAACACTCTCGTTAATTAATTGATTTAATGGCCTCTTTGCATTCAGCTCACACAGTGCTGTGACCAGCAGGATGGTCTTTGCTGCTGGGCTTGGGGGTGCTGTGCAGAGCTGCTGCATGGACCGCAGGTGATGCACTGCTGGGGGGATGTTTGGGAGGATGGGGGGTGTGAGTGGGCTCTCACCCCGAGCACCCCACAGGGGGTGCCCAGCAGACACAGGGGTTGAGGCTCTGCAGGAGCCCCTGTTGCCCCTTCCCCCCCTGGCCCCCCGTGACCCTCTGGGCTGGGAGCGAGCTGGGAGAGCTCAGCATCTCTGCCAGCGCTGCCGCCCGCAGCGTGCGGTGCCGGCAGGTTCGCTCCCCTTATGGAAAGGCATGTTGTGAGCAGGCCTGCAGATGTGTTTATTCCTGTCAGCCCTTGGCTGGTGGCAGGGAGCAGGATTAGTCCGTGAGGAGCAGGCACCTGCTGCCAAGTTTGCTCTGAGAGGTGCACGGAGCTGGGCACGGGTGGCCCCATGCCACAGAAAATAGCTGGTTGGGGTCTGGGGGGTCCCGTTTGCAGAAGGGGTTAAGGGATGGATGCTCTGTGCCTTGGCAGGATGGGTGCCTTCCCTCCCCCTCCCTGCCTGCTCCCTGGGACCTGCTGCTCTTGGGAGGAGCCGAGTTCTGCAACCACAGAGGCTGCAAATTAAAGTGAAGGAAAGGGAAGAGAAATCCCCATAATCACAGGGCTCTGGGAGCGGAGGCTTTGGGAGATGCACCAGATTTCCTCCCAGCTTGGCTCCTCCGACGGCCAGCCGCAGGTCGTGGCACCGTCCCAGCTTGGGGTGGAGGGAGCCACAAATGCTCGGGAGCACTGGCAAGGCAGCAGTTGGGAGAGGACGTCCTCTGAAGGGGGCCGGGGCAGGTTTGGGGGTGCACGAGTGGCAGGCAGAGCGGGGAGCTCTGCTGGAGACCTGGCACCGAGCTGCGATGAGTCCCCAGTGCTGCCTTTGCTTGGGTCCAGGCTCTGCCAGCCCCCGGATCTTCCCAAATGGGCTGCGGGGGATGCTCGGAAGTGCTCGGGCTAATTAAAAGCTGGCTGACGTGGCCGGCAGTCGCTGGTGGAAAAGCGGGCTAATGTCCTGGTGGCCTGGGGGCTGGCTGAGGCACGGGGCCAGCGAAGGCAGCGGGCAGGCAGGGCTGCAGCAGACCTGGTTCCCTCGGCCTCTGCGAGCCTGGCGTGAAAGCACGGCTGAGCCTGAGTGCTTCTTCATTATCATAATTCATTATTAGTATTCATCAGGTGGCTCTCTCCTCCGGGGGTAGCACAAGTACCCGTGCACCTCGCACGCTGCCTCTGCCCATCCTTCTCCCCTTCCATCCGTAGACCCCGCACCAGCCACCTTTCTGGCCATGCAGCCGTCTGTCTGGCCGTGCACTTGAGCGTCTGTCCCTCCACATCCATCACTCTGCCCCTTTCTGTCTGTCTTATGCCCAACTGTCTTCTGCATGCATTGCTTTCCTGGCACCATCTATTTACCCATCTTGCTCGCCACCCAGCTGCCTGCCCGGGTGCTGGCTTGGGGCTGAGGGGGGTGTTTAGGGGATGCTGCTTCCCTGCCCAAGTGCTCTCCTGAGCTTTCTCCAGGGTATCCTCACTGTCCCCAGCTGCCTCATCAGCTGCGAGACAGAAGCAGCAAATAACCCTCCTTTGGAGCTCCCCTAAGGACTGATGGAGCCGGGCACAGGCAGCCCTGTGCCACAAAAAATAGCTGGTTGGGGTCTGGGGGGGGTCCTGTTTGCAAGAGGGGGTTGAGGGATGGACATCCATCTGTGCCCAGGGGATCAGCTCAGCCCTCCCCTGGCTCACGGTGGCCAGAAAGCATTTGGATGTCGATGAACTGTGGGGGGGAAATGCAGTTTTGTGAGGCTGGCCGGGCTTGGAGCTGCTGCCTTATGAGAAATCTGTCCCTGCTAAGAGCAGGGCCAAGAGCCACCAAGTCCATGTCACAGAGCCTGGCACTGGTGACCGGTCACTCAGCCTTGAGTCAAACCAGTCCCCAGGAGAGCTGGAACTGGTTGGTTGTCCCCGCCATGAGTCACCCAAGCTTCCCCCGTCAACCAGCGATAAACAGCTACTCCCGCTTGGAAGTTGCGTCCCAGTTTCTCTTGCTGTTTACAGTCGTCTACCTTCAAGGGTTTGATTTGCTCCATTTTTTAATGTAATTTCACCAGCCATTAGCCCAGAACGCCGCTCAACTCCTCCGCCACTTAACACAGTTTTTTTTTTTTGCTAAGCATCTTCCTCTGCGAAACCGTGGAGCTGCTTGGGTAGCAAAGTCACCGAGGGCTCTGGCCTCTCGTGGTGACCTGGCAGTGGTGGAGGGAGCACGGGGCTCTTGCATCACTGAAACAGCCTGATTATGGTAAAATTGCTGAAAAACAGCTGAAACTGCATCCTCGACCTGCTGGGAGCCTCGAGCTGCTGCTCCCTGGCCCCAGGGGATGGCCCTGCGGCTTTTTCACCTGCAGGCTGGTGATTTCCCGGGTGGGTCAGGGTGTAGGGGGGTTAATTTATTTCCATGCAGATTGTATTAGGAGGCAAAATTAAATGCTGAGGCACCGAAACACTTTCACTTCCCTTAAAGCTAATAATAGCACCCAGTGCTTTCAGGGGTGACTGCAGCCAACGGGCTTCCAGTGCCTACGTACCCTGCGGTGCGGGAGAGGAGGGCAGTGGGGAGCTGGGGAAACTGAGGCACGCAAGACCTTAACCTGGTTTAAGAGGGAGTCAGGAAAGGGCTTGTGCTCTCCTTACACCCCTGTCTGTGTCACCCTGCTGTCTCCTGTGAGGCTGGTGATGCCACACGGCAGGGGACATTCCCCATCCCTGCCCGATGCTGGGTTACACGTGCTGACCCTGCTGGTTTCCTGGGTCTGGAAAACCCTGTGTCCGGTGGGAAGCCTGGGAGAAAGCGGGGCTCCCACCACCCCAGTGCTGGCCCTGGGCAGAGCCCTCTTCCAAAGGCTTGCTGAGACCTGGAGATGAGCCAAAACCTCCAGTTCGGAGGAACTGCTTTGGAAGGGTTTGTTTCAGTCCCAGCTCCCCTCAGGGCTTGGATGCGGTGACAAGGAGTGGGTGTCCGGGGACGCGGGGCTGGGGTAAACCGGGACGCTGGCTCTGCCTCACACTGGGTGCAGCTCCTTGGTCTGCAGCGACAGCCCCAGGGGCTGGCAGCGCCCATGAGCATCATCTCGGCAGCATTCCCAGCACCGTGCAAAAAAACCCCAAACCCCACTTGTCCCCAAGCCAGGAGCTTTCTGCTGGAAGCCACCAGCCCCTGCTGTCCCCTGGCCAGGCATAGAGGCTTTACCAACATTTTCATGCTCTCTCCATTCGTTAAGAACTGATTAGCCACTCTGCTGCTTCTTTTTCCAAACAGATCATCTGTGATATCTAGTTGCTAATGGTTCCAGCAATTAATTGCAGGGGTAAGTCCACTCCTAATTAGGAACAGATTTAGAGAATGAGCACTAGGAGAGCTCTTTGGCTGTTGGTTGCCTCTAGTAGAGCATGGACTGGGGATTACAGTCTGTGGGGCTTTTTAATTAGGAATTGAGGAGTTGATTAAGGCTGAGTTAGTGCACTGGAGGAAGCGGGCTTGGCGTGAGGGCAAGTCATGGAGCTGGAGATGCTGCTGTGGTTTGTGTCGGTGGTGTTGGCCAAGGAGCCAGGCTGGATCCCACCTGGCTGAGAGTCCTCCTGCTGCCGGAGGAGAAGGTGTGAAGGTGGCCAGGGGCTGCAGAGGGCCCGGCTGGGCAGGTCTGGCTCTGTTGGGGAGCTGGAGCAAGGCTCCCCCAGCATCTGGGTGTGAGGCTTTTGCCAGCTGCTTCTCAGACTCCCAAAAACGTGCTTGCGTGTTTGGATTTTCCACCGTATTATCCAACCGGTACCTGGGGGGGTAACAGGTCTGTCCCTTTGGGATGTTTGAGTGCTCCAGGCTGGCATGCTGGAGGCCTGCCTGGCCCCTCCGGTGACCCCTCCTCCTCCTCTTCCTCCTCTGCAGCTCCTGCTGCTGCTCCAGGCTCACCCTAACAAATCCCAGGGAAGGGGGGGCTTGCAGCATCCACCGCCCGCCCTGCTCCCCAGCTGCTCTCAGGCTGCCTCTCCAGAGCCCATCCCCAGCAGATCCATGCCCATAATGCTGGAGCAGCCCCTGCTGATACGGTGGGCTGGGGTTTGTACTGTGCTGTGCCCAGGGCCGGCTCCCCTCCGCCCAGGACCCCCAATGACCCATGTCTGAGCTGGGTGCAGGGGGATGAGGCGCTTGTCCTTGCGGGTCTCCCATGCTGGTGCATGCTTGGAGCAAACCCAAGCGAGTCTCCTGCTCGGAGGCAATATTGCAATGCCAGAGATGATGCTCATCCCCGGAGGGCAGTCAGTTCAGGGCAGATGATGCTAAGAGACAGCTGGGGAAAAAAAAAAAAAAAAACCAAACCAACAACCAAACCAAACAAATACCCAGGAGAAGAAACAGTTGGGGACTGAGCAAGTTTCCGTTAGCGCTGCAGAACGATCGGTCACTGGAAAATCTTAGTAGGGAGCAAGAGGGAAGGAACCAGCTTCTGCTTTCTGATAGCGGTTGCTGCCGTGGCCCCCGGCACGGAGGGTGTGCGCGGCAGCGGGTTAGTCATCGCCGCAGAGAGCCCTGCCCGCCCCACCGGCCCCTCCAGCCGCCGCCGAGCCCGTTCCCTTTAAAGGCATTGCCGGGATTACACTTCGCCTGGCTCCGTTGCCCAACGCTGCAGTGCTGTTCATCAGCTGATAATGAATGACAAAAAGCATCTGATCTATCCAAGAGCTGGACGCACCGATTTCCTGGGCTGCCGGAGGGAGTCGGCTGGGTCCTGCGGCCGCTTTGTCTCCTTTTTGGTTTGCTCTAGGATTTGGGTTGAAAGCCACGTTCCCCGTCCCGGCACAGATCAGCTGGGGGAGGAAAAGGCTGATCCCTGGGGCTGCGGGCAGGGATGGACGCAGGAGGGCAGGATGAATGGAAGGAAGGAAATTAAACAGAGGGGGATGAAGGATAAGTGATGGGGCTATGAGTGTGGCAGGGCTGGGGGGGGGGTCAAGCCTTCCCAGGCCCTCTTCAGCAGCACACGGGCACCTCTGCCTCCTCTCCAGCCCTGCTGCAGCCATCGCTTTGCCTGGTTTCCTCCCAAGGTTTGCATGGGGAGAGCTGAGCCCTCACCTGCGTGGCGGCGGATCCGAGGGGCGGCATCGGTCCTTTTCTTCCCCCTCCCCTGCTCGCGGTGCTGCCCACAGCTAATGACTGAAAGCAGAGTCTATTCTTCAGACCCGATGCCTGGTTTAATGATATCTGCAGCCAATTTCCAGCTCGGCAGAGCAGAACAATTTCTGTTGAGCTCAGTAAAGAGCGCAAAGGCTCCGCTCCCCAAAGGTTACGCTCCCGTGTAGACAATTGCAGGCGCTTGGCTCACGTCTTCCCCTGCAAACCATGGATTTAATGTATTTACAAATATGCGTACAAAGCTCGGCGGCTGCCAGACCACACAGCACACAGCCCTGGCAACTGCTGCACCAAGTCAGCTGAGCACACGAGCGTCCTGGCCGCCGGCTTGCATCCTGCCTCCCAACGCCTCGCTCGGATACAGGCACCCTTCAACACAAATACACAGCACCCCGGTCCTGCAGAGGTGTGTGCAGCTTCATCCCATGCCCTGCCTGCTGCAGCCGCCCCTTGGCCGGGGTGCAGTCGTGTGCTTGGGCTCAGGGAGCGATGCTCACCCTCCTGCCTATGCGCCCTGTTGGCTTCCCTCCCCAAAAAACGAATGCTGGGTTGGTTTTTTTGGTTTTTTTTTGCTGGGAGCTCTGCTCTAGACTCATACCTACGCATCCTTAATGTATGCGATGTGTCATGCATGACCCGGGTTCACTGGGAGCTGCCAGGGACACTGCTGGCTGGCGAGGCCAGCCCAGCCCTTGGCCTCCGTTAGCTAATTGCTCCTCAGGAACCTGGGATGTGCCAGCCTTTGGGCCTCCCAGCATCACTCAGGGTGCTTTATCACTGCCTGTCATGTCCCACACGGAGCAAACTGGGGCTGGCAGAGAAAAAAGGGAAGGAAGAAAACATATTGGTGCCACTGGAAATTAAGGGCAGGTTCACACGTCACAGCTGAGGAGCAGATCAGCCGTCTCAGAAGTCAGCAGGGAAATAAGTTGCTGGCGTCACCGCTGATGTGAGACACATGCACGTCTTGCAGAAGAGATACATCTGTGCCATATTTGCAGCACAAGCTATTCCAGCTCGTCTCTTAGTATTAGGCGTTGCAGTGTTAGGTTTGTCGGCATTCGGGGCTCGAGGTAGTTCTGCACCCCACCTTCTGCCCCGGGGCTGGCTGCATCGTGGGGTCTTGCACTTAGCAGAAAGTGTCGGTGGCCAGGAGGTTGGGTCTGGTTTGGGGGGGCGGGAGCAGAGCCTCCAGCATCCTTGTGGCTTTGGGGACCCTGGTGTTAAGGCTGGGGTGCCACCCCGACCGCGCTGCTGGCTCACATGGGTGCCTGGGGATGGAGCTCGGTGTCAGGCGAGGACGGCTGGCCGGGAGCCAGGGGAGGCGTTTGGAGCCTGACCATCGCCGGTGCCGTGTCAGGGCAGCGCCTCGCGTGACCGGCGGGCGGGAGGCCCCCGTTGCCTTTCCAAACGAGACAGGGATCTGTCCTTCTAAGTCTGGTGTGCCTGGATGCCGAGCCAGGGCTGGGTGTCTGCAGGGCTGTAGAGACAAGGTCTGCTCTCAGCTTGGTGGGGACACGCGAGACGGGGGCAGGGAAGGTGCCCTCACCCATACAGTGGCTGTCACCCAAATATCCAGTTCCCCCAGCACACCCCGTTGGGTGTCCCATGCTTTGGCTGCTTTCCATTTAATCTCCCCCCTTTTTGCCCGGCGTGTCAGAGAAGATCCTGGCCCCAGCCAGCCCCAGCCCTGCTCCCACCTCTTCTTTCTTCAGTGATCTGCAGATGCCGTGAGCTTCATCTCTCCCTGTCATCACTCATTTCTTTCTCACTGAGGCTTTAATTTTTAAAAAGGCCCTCTTAGGCACAGAGGTTTTAATACCTGCAGAAGCTCCCAGCAGGTGCCATTGATCTTTTCCAATCAGTGTGGATGGGGAGACGGGAGGGGAGACGGCTGGGGCTGGTGGCCCCATGCAGCACTCCAGTTGGACCCAGGACTGGAGATGGCTGGGGCTGGTGGCCCCATGCAGCACTCCAGTTGGACCCAGGACTATGCTGGAACAGATACATGGCAGATGGAGACCAGGCTTGGAAGCTGGGAACAGGGGTCCCAGGCTGCCTGCAGGATTGTCCCTCTGCTCAGCCCGTGGAGGAAGAAGGCAGAGAGGATGGGGATGTTGCCGCCGTTGCAAAGTGCCCGGGGTGGCTGGGAAGCACAAGCTGAGAGCTGTGAGGGAAAGAGAAAACTTTCTGGCCTTGGGAGGATTCCCCTGATCCTGCCACACACCATCCTTTCTGATAAGCCACAGCCTCCCACGTGGGCTTCGGTCGGCTCCAGGGACAGAGCGGTTTGGGGAGGGTGGGGAATGGCTCCAGCTGCACAAACGGCCTTGATCCCCCTGAGCTCCAGCTCTCCTGGTGCTCCCCTGGGGAGGAGATGAAGCCGCCGAGCAAGAGTTTGCTCTCTGCCAGGTGGGTTTGCTGTCCCAGCCTTGGCACAGCCATCGAGGGTGACATTTGCTAGGGTTCCCTGCACCCTTCCCACCAGGGCAAAGAGGTGAGGGAGGGGGGCGAGGTGCAGCAAGCCCAGCACCCGGCTCTGTTTGCTCCTCTTTGGATAGCGGAGCCGGTGTTTGGATAGCGATAGGAGGGGTTGCCAGCTGGTGTTTGCTCTGCGTGTTGGCTTTGTGAATGTCAGGGTGCGAGGCGCAGCGGCAGCCACAGCCTCTCCTGCGCCAGAATCCTGCCCCCCGGCACCGGGGAGAAGAGTTTATGGGGTGCAGCCTGTGCCTGTGTGCCGCAGCCGATCACCCCTCTCCCGCAGCCCCGGCCTGGAGGGGGATCATGCCCGAGCCCCTGGATCAGCACCCGCAGCAGAGAGCCCATGGATGGGGTTGTCCACGCTGTCCCAGGGCCACGGAGGCAGGACCTGCACTGCACTTGGGCTGGAACGCACGGCCCCGGCAAGGAGCCAGCATGCCCCTGGCCAGGAGGATTTCCAGCCCCTCCTGTAGGGTTTCTTGGGGTTTTCCCAATAAATATTTGCACTCCATGTTTCCAGAGGAATTGACGGAGCCTGTCCCGCACCCGGCACCCTGCCCATGGCACCCGGCAGAGGTAGGTCACCATCACCAAGTCACATCAACGCCCTCCTGAGCAACCCCAAATCTGCCCGTCCCCAGCACCCAGAGACCCTCCCGCGTCACTCCAGCCGTGGGTGTGGGCATGTGCTCCTCGAGAAAAGTTTCTCCTCCCTTTATGTGATTAATTCCTTCCTCCCACCACGGACGCCCGCAATCGCATCTATATCCGTGGCTCCCCACTCCTCCCCGGCTGTAAAATATTTATAACCCCCTACATTAGGGCTCTTCTTCTTTCTCCTCGCCTTTTTTCTTCTTTTATGCCTTCCACCCGGGCTCCCCAGCTCTGCTGAGCCATGCCGCACCAGGAACCGCTTCATTTTAATATAACTCAGCGAGAGGAGAAGCTGTGAGGAATAATTTAGATTTTGCTCAGGGAATGCAATGCTTTTTTTAATTGCAGTCATCTGCAGCTTCTTAGCGATGTATTATTGATGGTTATTACTCAAATAAAATAGTTGTTTCGTTTTGTTTTCCTGTGGACGCAGTTGCCAGTGTTTATGGTTTTCTCTTCTCCCTCTTTCTCCATTTTGGGAAGAGGTCACCTTGTCATCTTCTACTTTTTCAACCCGCTTTTGCCACCTCTCTCCCCCTCACGGTCGGTGGTCGCAGGGGCTGAGCTTGCCCCAGCTTTGCCCTGTGGCATCCACACCAGCAAAACACCAGTGATGCCCCTTAATTATAATGCCCAGGGGCCCAATGAGCAGCCTTAATGTAGGGTGAGGGGAGGCTTAGCCTTTTTGGTAATGGCACGCTGGAGCCTGACTTTGTGCAGTGAAGCAGATGGGAGCGGAGGAGGTGAACGTCTGCGGGTCCAGGGTGGCTTTGCTGGGGCGATGCCAGCCCTGCCCCGGCTCCACATGCCGGTACGGTGACCTGCAGTGACTCTCCCTGGGATTTCACCGCTGCTTTGGGCTCCAAAAGTAGGTTTGGGGAAGCAGCGGGGCGAGCTGGGCTGGAGGGAAGCACCTTCCTTGCAGAGGGCTGCTCCTGACCCCGCAGTGTTACAGAGGGGCAGCGAGAGGGCACAAATGCCCCCCAGAAAGGGACCGCTGGGGTTGACCCTGCCTTTGCAGCGGTGTCCCCATCCCTGCCACATCCTGGTACCATGGCCCCGCACGGGCTCTGCAGCATCGCCGTGCCGGGTACCTCAGTGCCCAGGCTGGGACCAACAGCATCTCCAGCCCCGGGGAAGAGGCCTCCGGCACCAGCCTGGCGTTTTCCCTCCATCCCTGGAAGGAAGGCACCAAAGTAGGACTCGGGAGCCCTGGTGCTTCTCCACCTCCCCAGCTCCGGGACTGACAGCTTGCGAGTGATGGGAGAGCGGCTCTCCCGCGCTGTCACTTCTCTCTCCTCTCTATCAGCACTACCCACCGCGTTGTCACTCCCGGCAGCAGGGACTTTCCTCAGTCCCACTAAGGTCCCGGAGGTGTTACCGTGATGCAAACACCGAGTACAAGGTTCCTCCTCGATGTGAGGAATGAAACGAGGTCGGAACTGGAGGGAAAAATGTTCATTTTGAGATGGTGCTGAGGATCTAGCTATTTCCCTCCAACTCCTGCCGGAGGGCACCGGGGGGTCCCCCAGATCTCAAGGGGTGTGTGTGTGGGCATTTGTATTGCCCTAGCCACAGGGTGCCCTGCTGGGGTGCTCCATGGGGACGGAAGGAGCTCCACCGTGCCACAGCCCTGGGGAGGCTTCATCGCATCCCTGCGACGCGGCGTCCCCCTCGCCCTGCCCGCCGGTGCTTGGGCAGAAGCAGCTCGGAGGCTCTTCCTCAGCTGTTACAAATATTTGGGGTTTAATAACAGGCACTAATAGATTTCGAGCCTGTCGTGGCTCCAGCTCCAAACGGGAACGTGTAGGGGTGGGGGAAAGGAAAAGCGCCGTCAGTCACAGGGCTCCCAGGGAAAACACCGCGTGTCTGTCAGCTCCCAGGCAGTTCGGTGACGAATTCCTTAGGTGAGTGAACAATTTTTGTCTCCTAATTACATTCATAAAGCAAAACTGGGCCCAAATCTCTCCTCTTCTCTTTTGCTTTTTATTTCCAGCCCCCCTCCCTCAATGAAGTAGCTGCTTAATTAGAAAATAACAGGGCTGTTAGAGTAATTGAGAGCAGAAGCGGTCTAGGAGAGGTTTATTAGCAATAGCATGGCTCTGGGATTTTTCCGGGGCTGCAAAGCCATGGGGAGCTGCCCCAGAGCAAGGGGAAAGCCCAGAACCAAGTGAAGCAAAGCAGGCAAAAGGCAGAGAGGGGAATTGGTGCGGCCACCCAGGGACCCTTCCCACCGGCAGCACCCAGGCTGCTCTCCTTGCTCTGTGAGCCCGAGCCTTGCAATTGGGAATCCGTGGGCACTGAAGCTCAGCAACAGCCAGGGCTGAGCAGAGAGAGAAAAGGGGAAGAAGGGGCAGGAAAAAAAAAAACCAACCCCAAACCCCTTTTGCACCAGCCCCGCATGGCTGCGGGCATCAGCTGGGAGCATCTCCAGCAGCCCTGCCTCCCCGCCAGGACCCTGCGGGACCCCTGCCCTGTGGGAGGGGACCTCGGAGCAGGGGGACCCCCGGCAGCCCCCGGCATTTCCACCAAAGCCTCTCCTGCAGCAGCGATCAGGGGTTTATTTATCCCTGAGCACTGAAAGTCGAATCGCTGGCGCGCTCCCTCCCTATATTTAGCCCTTGAATGGAGAGAGATTTTACAGACGCCCAACTCTGCCTTGTGCTTAAGAGTCAGTCAGTGTTTCCATTAGAAATCCTGGGGGTCCAATCCTGCTCTCTGCTATCCGGCACCATGACAAAAATCTTCCCCGTCGATTCCAGCGGAGCGATGCTGGATTTATACCCACGGGGATGAGATCAGGATCTGGCCTCGGGTTTTGATGGGTTTGTAACTTGGCTGATATAACTTGGCTGATTCAATTCATTTTGGGCTAAAACTCCACCTACAAGTTCCCAGCCTGGGAGACATTAAAGGCAAATTATTACGAAGTTTCATACTGGTTTTAAAGGGGAATCATCAGTGAAGCCTGATTTTTACAGAAGAATCTGGTGGACTGATCTTTTTGGAGTTTGGGATTAGTTATTTTATGTTGCCACTGGTCTTTTTTGGGTCAGGCAGGGCTCAGGCCAGGGAGTGCTGTCTGCTTTGCTTATAGAGCACCCAGCAGAAAAGCATTTGGAGAAGAAGAGCGGCACCAAAATGCAGATAACAGCTGAGGTTCCTATCACAGCAGGGCTCCCCACAGGCCCCTGATCGTGGTCACTGTGGGATTTTTTGCTCCTTTTCCCAAGCAGCCAAAAGGTGCCTCCTGGGCTAGGAGGGGGCTCCCACTCCTTTCCCAGCACAGCCCTGCAACCGGCGTCAAGTGCAAAGTGTTGGCGAAGAGGGGAGGGCAGCGAGGAAGGACGGGTCCGTGCATCCCTCCCGTGGCCGGAGCGCGGAGCGTGGCATCTCCTGGCCACGTCCCCTGAAAGCTGATGGGCTCCCTGCGGCCACATGCCCGGTGCGGAGCTGGCCGGAGGGTGAGCAAAAGGGAAGCAATGAATATCCAGGCATCACCCAAGGCAAACGAGGAGGCCCAAGGCACAAGCACAAAGCAACGGAGCGGCCCCGCAGAGACTTGCCAGCAGGATCCAGCATCTCCCTTGGAGCTCGCCTGTGAGCGCCTGCCAAGAGCCAAACGAGAAGCAGCCTGTCCCCACTGCCACCCCCGTGGCTGCCGGAGCCCCGGCTGATCCTGGGAGGTCCCTTCCTGCAGCTCGGGGCTGGCCAAGTGGGAGATGAGTGGGGGGATTTGCTGGCTCAAGGCTTGCTCCCTTCTCCCTTCTCTGCTGGGGGCAGAAGGGCAGAGCATCATCTGTCCCCCTGGCAGACACCCTGGGGACACCCCTGTCACCTCTGCAGGGACGGCAAAGCCTTGCGTCTCCCAGCAGCAGGACGGGGAGAGCGGGGGGCCCTGCGATGAACGGGGTGGAGCAGGAGGGGTGGCACCCACAAGCAGAGCATGATGCCGAGAGGCAGGACCTCATGAAGCATCTTCAGAGCAGGTTTAGATCCGCATCAGCCATGGGCCTGTACGACCCCAAAATCCTCCACGGGGGAACCGTTCACTCGCTCTGCCCCATTTGGCTGCGGTGTGCGGGGACGTGTCGGTGCGAGCAAGGTCCGGCTGCTGGCTCGGCGGTGATGGTCCTGCTCCCACTCCCACCAGGCTTTTGTCTTTTCCTCCACGTGCTTTCCCTTAAATGTCAGATGGAAGGGGCTTTCAGCCTCGGCGTTTATGGTTGCTCTCGCTGTAATGGAAACACACCGGGCAGGAGCTGCTAAGTACCAGCTCTGTAATTGCAGGCTGCCACTGGATGGGAAGCGTGTTTTTCAAACAGATTTTGGCCAGTTCCTTCAGTGGCAAGTGCCCGGGCTGTAAAATCTGCCTTTCCCCATTTCAGCCGAAACCCAAGGAGGCTGCAAATTCTCAGCATTTCGGAGAGCACGAATTGCCCTGTTAACAACAGGTTCCCCGAGGCAGGAAGGATGATTTCCTTTCTGGAGTCCAAATCCAGATGGTCAGAGATCCCTTCCAAGCTCAGAAAACCTGTTTTAAGAGGTTATTATATCTCAAGAGCAGTTTTGCATCCCAGCCCACTGGAAGCACTGCCTGCACCGCCATCTATTTTTCAAGCTGTTCGGCAGTCACCTAGACCCGATGTGGTCGGCGCCGTCTGCTTTTTATTTTGCTGGAGGGGGAACCGGGTATCAGCTAAAAGCCGCGTGTTTATTCCCACTTTCTGTAGTGGACAAGCCACAGAGCCAAGAAATGGAAGATGCCTGAGCTTGCTTTTGAGATAGATAGAAGGTTTGCTTTTGTCACGAGAGTCTCCAGCCCTCTAGACTTTTACCTAAGGAGGAATAACCCCGTCTATCTCCCCAGGAAAAAATGCCAAGGACCCCACCACTGAAGATGAGCAAGGAGTTACCAGCCCAGGCCCCTTTCCTCCTCTCCGCTGCAGAGCACAGGAGCAGGCTGATGCCTTCTGGGCTGCAAACGACTGGGAGGAGGCAGAGACTTCATTGCATCCAACACGGGCAGCTCTGAAGTCATTCAGTTGACTTCAAATAACTGCCCGTGCCCCAAAACTGCCCGTGCCCCAAAACTGCCCTCCCAACCAGCTCACCCCACTGGGCAGGTCCGCTCCCTGAAAGCCGAATGGAAGCGATTTTAGCAGCACGTGTTTTGGATAGCGGCTCCGCAAGCACGGGGAGGAATTCCCCCGGCAAAGGGCCCAAAGCGTTTGCCGGGGGCTCCGCAAAGCTCAGCTCTCCCGGCACAACCCGCCCCCTGCAGCACCAGGTTGCCCTGGGGACTGCTCAGGAATGCAAAATTATCGAGGTGCAGGCCCTCAAGGGGGGGAAAAAAAAAAAAAAAACCCACTACGAGCGCTAATTAGAGCTTGTGCATGCACAGATGTTCCACTGGTTTAACTTGAACCAGGTTGCGTGCCCAAACGTGGGGATACAGACGGGATTAACGCGGATTTAAGGTTGCCTACACCCAGCAGTGCTGCACCGGTGCCGCGCTTTCCGTACAACCACAGCGTTTCGCACGCTCCGGGCGCGTTTCAATGAAGATTTTTCTCCTGCTTGCTTCTAAAAAAGGGTGAGGGTCGGGTCCGCCTGGGTGAAGTTATTTATGCTCAACCCTCTGCGGCTCAAAGAGCGCCTGGACCCCTCCCGAGTGGTGCTGTCACCCAAGGGGACAGTCACTCGCAGGGGGTGCCAGGGGACTGTGCCCTGTGGCTTGCAGGGCTGGGCACACCCCGATGGACACACACTGGCCCCAAGTGATCAACCGCAGTGCCCTTGGCAAACCCCAAAACCACAGCGCCCACGAGGAACCCCAATTTTGCCACCGTTCATGGTGCTCTTGGAGATCTGCTTTCCCCTGCCCACAGCGGAGAGGGCTTGGCGCATGAGGGTGCCCCCAGTTCTTGGGGTACTGGCACTGCCCTGAGGGGAGGGTCCCTGCTGTTGGGGGGGGGGCACGCATTGCAGTGTCCCAGGAATGGTCCCACGCTGCTGCAGTGCCACGGGGAGGTCCCCACTCTGCCCAGGGGGGTACACACTGCAGTGCCATTGGGGGGGGGGGGGTCCCATGCTGGCTGAGGGGGGCATGCACAGGGGGTCCCCATGCTGCATGAGGGTGCACACACTGACTGCCCTGGGGGTCCTTGCACTGCCCTGGTGTGGGGGTTCCCCACACTGCTTGGGGGGGCACGCACCGCCCTGCCCAGGCGGGTAACGTGCTAGGCGGGGGGTGCATGCGCGGTACTGCCTGGGGGGGACCCCACACTACCCCACACTGCCCCACACTCCCCACATGCAACCTGGTCCATGCACGGTTCTGCCTGGGGGGTCCCCATGCTGTCTGGGGGTGCAAGCACGGTTCTGCCCGGGGGGTCCCTGCGATGCCCGGGGGTGCAAGCACGGTTCTACCCGGGGGTCCCCGCGCTGTCTGGGGGTGCAAGCACGGTTCTACCCGGGG
>JADKXX010011312.1:0-30768 GCA_017310255.1 Butorides virescens | reverse complement strand
ACTGGGACAGGGACCATGTTTTGGGGTGCGGGTCCAGCCTTGGGGTCCCTCAATGCAGCTGGCCGTGGGAGCCACTCTCCCTGCCACCTCCTGCCAGCGCTTTCTGAGGCTGAACTAATGAAACATCTGACTTTGATGTTTTAATTAGTTGCTTTTGGCTTTAATGCAGAGGGATAATAGAGTTTCCATGGACTTATAAAACCTGCCCCTCTATTTGTTCATTAGAAAAAGGAAAGGGGGAAAAAAAAAAAAAAAAAAAAAGAAAAAGCAGCAAGCCTAACCCTGGATAGAGAAAGGAAGAAAGCAAATGCTTGAGACGTGCGGAGCGTATGACAACCCACTGGTGTGTCACCCACCTGGATGGTGACTTTTAAAGCACTAATTAAGCAGCTTAGGTCCTCGGAGAGCTCTCTGTGAGTAACAGATGAGTTCTGTGTCCTCCTGCATTTGTGAGCTTCTGGGAGGGGTCTCGGATTTAAACGTGGGAAGCTGATGCACAGCGACATGGCCCTGGAGGGTCAGGAATTGGGGACGTGGGAATCCTGGCTGGGAGCATCCCTCTGCCCGCGTGGCCTCGGCAGCAAAGCGAGGGGCTGGCCCCTCTCTTGCAAGCGTGGACCGGCCAGCGCTGCCCTGGCAGATGGAGAGGGATGTGGGGATGCTGGTGTGGGCGTGAGGTGGGATGCCGAGTGCTCCCGGGCTGGCTGCCTGGGACGTCTGTGCCTCTGCATCGCAGCATCCAGTCCTAAACTCCATATGGACCAGGAGGCTGGGGAGGGGGCACCGCGCAGCTGGGGCGCTGGCCCTGCGTACGGTCCTCTGCCAAAATCCTGCGGCTGATGCGCTTCGGAGCGAGGGAAGGGGCATGGGAAGGATCATCCCGTTGGGCAGCGCCAAGGGGTGGCTCGAGAGGGCTCCTCGTCTCGGCAAGCCCTTCCCTCCCCGCAGCACAAGGGGCTGTGCTGAGCCCATGGGGACACACCGGTCCCCTAATGCATTGCGGGCACCTGAGCGGGGACACGGCGGGTCTCCAACGCCAGGATTCCTCGCCAGGGTGGCAGAAGCCAAGTCGAAGGTTTGGCCAGTTGTCCATGTTTTATGCTGACAGGGAAACTTTTTGCTTCTACGCTTCCATGGCAGGGATGAGTCGGCAGCTGGGCTGAGCCCAGGCACCAACAGCCAAAGGAGCCGAGCGCTGCTGCAGCCGCCGGGGTACTGGGGGCAAGTCTCCATCCCCCCCCCTTTTTGGGTTTTTTTTTTTGATTTTATGTAGTATCCCTGTATTTTTCCCCCCTGCTAAAGCAGCCAGGGTCTGTGCGGAGCAGCGAGCTGCTGGTGTGCCTGGGCAGAGTGCGGCGCGTAGGAGTCCCTACCCGGAAGAGTTTGTCCGGCGGGGACGGGGAGGGAGGAATCCGATCCCTCCTTTTCCCAGGCTGGGATCCCAGCGCGCTTCGCTTCCCGTGGCCCCGGCTGGCTCCCTGCTCCCGAGCCCCCTGCCTGGGTCTGGCCTCCTGCTCCGTCCCGGCTGGCAGGGGAAGGCTCCGCGCCGCCGATTCTGCGACTCCTCCACCGCCGCGGCTGCTGGCATCTCCTCTTTGTCTCAGGCACAGAAAGGTCAGCCCTGCCTAACTCGCTGCGGTCCGTTAAGGAGCTGTAAATAAGCTGGATCTGTCTGCCGCCGCAGCCGCCAGCTCCTGGGCTGATCCCAGCATCCTCCTCCTCCTCCTCCCTGTGCAGAGGAAGGATTCGTGCAGGGGGGAGGGATTGGGCTGGCCAGTGATGCCAGCCGGGGGCCGAATCCAGCGCTGCAGAGCCTGGGGGGCGGTGGGCTGGGCTGAGGCCCGAGGCACTCGCTTCAGCAGTGGCAGCAGTAAAAGCAGCGCGCCCCGTGCCAAGGGCGAGAGCCGGGAGGGCTGCTCGCGGGCTCCTGCCTTCCCCAGGCTAAAAATAAGCTGCTGGCCCTCACGGTGCTGCCTCTGCTCCTGCCGGGGGGGCTGGGGGTGACACCGGGCCGGAGGGGACCGCAGGGGACCAGGGGGGAGCCGAGCCCTGCGCGGCGGTCGCAGGGCCTGTCGGGGACTTGGCGTGACCTTTGCTCTTTGAGCATGGGATCCAGTGATCAGATTTTCAGGTCCGGGCTCAGATTTCGGGCAGAAGGTGTCTGATTTTTCAACCCGGTTTCCCAAGATGCTAATTAAGGCCCCTGCTGCAGAAGCTGGAGCTTTACTGTCCCTTCTCCACCCCTCGCTTGCCCGGGAGGTGCCCATGGGCCCCGGCCAGCCCCGTGGCGTGCCCTTGGCTTTTTTCTTCTCGCCTTTTGTTCCTGCTTGGAAATGCTGATGCTTTGTCTGTCTCTGCCTCGGCTCTCCCAGGGGCTTAGGGGCACGGCATCGCTGCGCTCACAGCTCGGCGTCTCTCTTCCCACCTTCTCACCACCTTCTTGAAAATAACCCCAGGTTGCTCGAGCACTTGGCTGCTCCAGGCAGAGCTCAGGCTGCACGGATGCCGTTTCACGGGTGGTGGTGGTGGGGAAAAAAAGCCGCTCTCTTGCTCGTGCCATCTCGCGGGCGGTCGCTGCTGCAGGCAGCCAAGGGACACGGGGACAAGTGAGAAGATGGTTTGGTCCTCGAGCATCTTCCCCCCGTTATCTCCTTTCTGCAGGGGCTGAAGTCCCCACCTTATCGTTGCTCTGCAGGCTGAGCCGGGCGGAGGGATGGGGTGGGCTCCAGGCGTGATCTGCTGGCTGTGAAATTCAGGGCAGGGCGTCTCGTTTGCTGTGGGGGGGCTGCTCCCAGATCAGCGTGGCACCCGTACAGCCTGCCTGCCGGTCCCGTGTGCCGGGGCAGAGCCGCCCCAGCGCCGGCTGCGGACAGAACCGTGCCGTGACATATCGCTGCGGCTGGCAGGCGGCGACGCGCGGTGCTGAGCTTCCCCGGGGTTCCCAGCCCAGCGCTGCCCTGCTCCAGAGGGGGCTTTCTGCCGTGGCGCTGGGCTCTCCCATGGGCACGTGGCTGTGCCGGGAGCACGGATCCGGCGTGGCCTCTGTGATGGAGACAGCCTGGGGGTGACCCAGGCTGGGAGGGAGCTCACGCTCCAGCGTGAACCTGAGTTAAATATTATTCCTGCTTCTGGAGCAGGGAGGCTTTGGCAAGGAGGGGGAGGTTGGTGCAAGGAGGGGGGTGGCAGGGAAACGAGGGCAGGCTGGATTTGTGGCTTGGCGATGCTGGCAGGCTGGCGATGGAGCTGCCGGTGGGGTGGGCTGCCAGGTGAGGGTCACATCGCTTGTGACAGCCCCGCTGCTACCGAAGGGGAGGAAAACTGGGAAGACAACGATTTGCGTTCCTCGGCGCAGGGGATTTATCCTGCGCGCGGGCAGAGAGGCCCGGCTGTGTTTGCCTGGGGACGCTGGGGGAAACGGGGCTGAATCAGCTGCAGGGAGCCGGGACCAGAAACTTGGCTTGGCTGCGGAGAAGCTGAAAGGGCGGCCGATGGTTCCTGGGTGTCCTGGTGCAGACGTGGCTCTGAGTCACCGCATCCTGCTTTGGGAAAGTGCGGAGACCCGAAACTTTCATCGGAGCGGCTGTGCAGGGTGCTGGTGGCCCCGGGGATGCATCCCCTGTGGGAGCAGGGCTGTGCTCATCGCCCGGGGACACGTCTGCGGTGCCGGGGGGACCCTTCCCATCGCCAGAAATTCCCGTGTCCCGGCTTGAGCTACGAAAGTGTGAAGCTCCGCAGCCTGCATTTTCCAGTGTGACTAGTGCCGGCTATTTTTAGTTGTCCAAATTAAGCTTGCCTAAATGATGTCTTTTGAGGTTTATTTGAGGGAGGAGGCCTGAAGTGGTGTTATTTCCCAAGTGACGAATTGCTCTTCAATCTGACCCCAAATGGGCTGTCTAAAAACGAAGGGAAGGACCGAAACAGCTGAGTGTGTTTGGGCAGCGTTTCCTCCCCGGAGAGCTGCAGGGCACCTGGGGGTGTTTCCCCAGCGAGCAGGAGATCTCCTGGGGGAAGGGGAAAGCAAGCAGCCAAGACCTGCTCACCTCCCCATGGGGGGGAAAAAGAAAACCCCAGCAGCATAACCTCATCCCGCTACCTGCTTCGGCATCCCCGGGGATCCGCTGCGCCCCCGGGAGCCGGCCTTGCGAACGCCTCTCTGCTCCACGGAGTATTAAATCTGCGGGCTGCTCTTCCCGGGGCAGCTTGAATTACCCGGCGTGTGCTGGGTGCCAAACGCAGCCGATCGCCGCTCCCGGAGGAGACGGCGGCTTTGCCTGCTGGGGGAGGAGGCTGGAGCCACGGGTCGGGGTGCTGAGATGTTGCTCTATAGGCGCCTGGTTTGGGGGAGACTCATCCGGGGGTGATGGAGAGGTGGCTGCGCTGGTACCCAGCCCATGCTCAAGGGCTGGTGCCCTGGGTGCAGCCGTGGGCCAGGCTCTGGTGAGCAAAAAAAAAAAAAACAAAACCCTTCCGCAGCGTGCTCTGGCTCCGCGTCCGCGGCTAAATTCTGTTGTGCTAACTCCTGACCCGCTGCCTTTCATCTCTTTCCGTTCGTTGCTTCCCTTCTCAGCGTTGTTTTCCCACTCTTTTCCATCTCTCCCCATCCGTGCCTGCCATCTGCGGTCACGCTCCACCTGCTCGCACCTCGCTGGGCACCGGCTCTGGCATCCAGCACCGCCCGTACTGGGGGGCTCGGTGCAGGAATGGGCCCTTCTCCCTCCTCCTTCCCTTCCCTCCCCTGCAGCATCTGGGTGTTCCTCTGCAGGGCAGCAGCCGGGGGATCCTCTGGCTCCTGCAGTTGAACGTGAAATGCATCAAATCCTTGCAAGATGTTGCAGATCGTGCTGCAGCAGCACGGGGGGGACTTGTGCTGCGTGCGGGTGTCCTCCCCTCTCTGCGGGCAGACGTAGCCTGGAGCAAGGAGGCTGGAGGGGTTTCCTGCCCTGCCTGGCACTTCCATTCCGGGGACTGTCCCCTTTCCCTTTGGAAAGGACAATGAGGGATCCTCCCTTCCTCCTCCCGCTCCTCCGGACGCAGCTGCCTGCAGAGACTGGCCTCGCTGTTTTTCAGTCCCTGAGACCTCGCTGTGCTCCATCCCTGCTCCGGGTGATGGGTTTGGGCAGAACATCGCCAAGAAGGGACCCAGAAAAGCAGGCAGAGAGGGGAGGGGCTTCTCCAAATCTCAGCCTCCTCACCCCAGGGCCCTCTCTGGCTGCCTGCCCTCGAGGGACTGCGTGGGAGCAGGGTGCTCCCTGGGGCAGAATGAGCCCAGGTGGTGCTGGGGGACCCCGAATGGTGCTGGGGGACCAAGCAGGCTTCCCTGGCGGTGAGATGTGCTTTTTGCATTCCCACTGTCCTTGCTGTGCAGAGAGCAAAACCGCCCGCCCTGACCCTGCCTGGGGTCAGAGGATGGTGCAGAAGATGAAGGCGAGGATGATGAAGGCCCCCACGAGTGCGGGGGGGCCCGAGCCTTGGAGCAGAGGGGATTACAGCATGCCAAGCGATCCTGGGTAGGATGCCCAGGCAGGAGGAGGAGGGGGAATCCTGTCCATGCAACACCCCGGGCGCTAGGTGGGTTTTGCATTTTCCCAGCTGCGTGGCGAGCAGGCAGCGCATCCCCCAGGCACGGGCCGGCACGTCTGCCTCCCGTACCCCAGAACCAGCCCAGCACTGGGCTCGGGTGTCACTGGGGAGCTGCTGGGAGCCGGGTGGCGATGCCAGCCGCTCGCTTTTTATTCCCCGTGGATCGCCTTGCTCCGTCTGCCTGCCTGCTGCGCTGCTTACTGCCAACGAAACGCCCCTCACGCCCGGATTGCGGCAGTAATCTCTGCCCTATCGCTGCTAAAGCTGCTATTATCCCCAGATTAGCGCTGGTGCTTAGATACCCACCTGTATAAATGCCGGTGATAGGCAGGGACCGGTCTAAAGCCTCCCACAGCTCCTGCGCCTCCAGGTCCGGCCAGCACAAAGTGGCCGGTGTCCGGCAGTCACCTCGGGTGACCCCGGGGCCGCGCGGGCTCGGCTGTGCCATCCAGGGCTGGCTTGTTCCTCTGGCTTGGAGGCTGGGCAGAGGCTTCAGGGTTGGTTCTGCACTAGAGGGGGGGGCGTTGCTTGCTGGGGTGGGGGTGCCGGGCAGTGTGAGCCCACCCCCCTGCCCCATGCAGCGGGGTGTCCTTGTCCCCGTTGCACCTTGTCCTGGATCTGCAGCGAGTGTCTCTGGTTGAAGTAGAGCTCAACCTAAGCCTGGGACTCTCTGCATCGTTGCAGGTTCAACAGTAAGGGGTTTTTTTTGGCAGGGGGAAACCTGCAGGGTGCCCTTCCCCAGCACCCTCAGGTGTGATTTATGGGCACGAAGGATGGGTGCAGTGGCAAAGTCTGGGGTGCGGGTCAGCGCCGGAGGGACTGGAAGGCTCCATCCCACCTGGAGGGATGCAGGAGGTGGGAGCTTCGCCAGCTGGCACTTGAGGAAAGGGATATCCCAGTTTCTCTGGGTTACTGGTGCAGCTGGAAGCCTCTGGGGCGTTGCCCGAAGCGCAGGGGGAGGGAGCGCGTGGGGTTTGAGACGCTGCATAAACAGGATGGCAGGTCAGGACGGTGCTGGGCGCCCCGGGGTGCAAGGGTGTGTGCGTGCGTGCGTGGGGAGCGTGGAGGTGGGGACGGGCGCCGGGAATGGCGGTGCCGGGAATGGCGGTGCCCAGCATGCCGGGGCTCCGCCACCGGATCGGGGTGGCAGTGGCATAGCAGCAGGTCCCGGTTTTGGGGCGCAGAGGGAACGGTCCCCAGCCGCTGTTGGGAGTGGAGGATGCAGCGCCCGTGAGGATGTCGGTGACGGTGCTGCCGCTGGCACCGAGCGCTGCAGCAAACCCTGCAGCCGGGGGGTAAGGCAGCCTCTCCGCCAGAGCTCAGCCTAGGTAGGGCGACTTTTAAATATATCGGCACTTAATTAAAGCACGTTAACAGTTTTAAAATGCATTGACACCTCGTGTAGGCCGAGGACCTAATAACGCTGGGAATGTGTTAGCTGGCTGTGGATTACCTTGGGGCTGTGGCTGGCGCTTGCTGGAAGTGCAGCTCTAACAAAGAGGCTTTGAAGAGCGGATCGGGTGCGTATTTTCCCAGTTTGGCCCAGTGTGCCTCCCCCTGCACCCCTCCTGCCCTGGCTGGGCTGGGGATGCTGGGGCAGGGGGTGCCCCCGAAGCATCGGGGCGGTGGGGTGGAGAGCCAGGGCTGGTGTGTCTAAGTGGGGTGAGGACTGGGTGCTGCGTGGGTCACCCCTTGCGTGGGGTGGGTGCCCGGGATGGGTGCCCCCTCGCCTGCAGCCTCTCCCTACCCGCCGTGGAATCTGGCTCCAGCGTGCCGCTCTCCTCCCTGGCATTTGTTATCCCCCCAGCCCTGTTCCTGCGTGTGCCGCTTTACGTTAATATTTATTTTTTTTCAAGCAGATCCCTGCTATTTACTTAAATAACTGCTTCTCCAGCCGCAGGACGCGCGGGGCGGTGGGGAACGGGGCGCAGGGGGCCGGGGGTGTATGTGCACCCTCCCGCGGCATTCTGCCTTATCCCAGCAACTGGCTCGGATTAGCTTTTCCTTCCCCTGCCCCTCCCCGTGCTCTCTTGGCCCATCTGGCTCCCTCCTCTTATTTATTGGTACATATTTTCCAGGCTCTGATTTGCCTCTTCTGCAAAGCTGCCGCGCTGCCCAGATTTGATCTCCCGATGATATCACGGGCTTTGCTCTGCAAGGGTCTAATTTGGTGCCCGGGATGCAGGCTTTCTTCCCTCGTATAAATATTGCCTTTCGGTCTTCTGTGTCTCTCCCGCTCTCCCTCCCTCCCTTTAATTAGACTTCTTACTGCATGGAACAGTTTGCAGTTATATATGGAAAACAGCCTACACTTTCCCAGGAGCGGGGCATGTCGGGAAGGGAAACGGCGAGCAGCCGGCGCGCTCTCCCTGGGAGCGCGTGTGTTTTTCCTATCGCAGACACACTTTTGCCGGCTTTATTTTTTAACCCTTTGGGGCAGGGAGGGGGCTCACAGTCCCCCCTGGTTGCTTACTCTTCCCCCTTTGCCTGGAAAATCCTCTCTCTGCTTGGACTTTTAAATGGAAAAATACGGATTTGCCACTGGTGTGGTCCGGCACGAGGGATACCTGCTAGCTGGGATCGGAGAAGTTACCTGGCACCCGGCACGCCGTCCGTCTGGGATGTGAGCCGGAGCGGGACTGCGCGGGAGCCCTTGGAGCTGAGACCGTCGGGAGCTGTGGGTGCCGGACCCCCGGATCCAGGGCCACCCATCCCACGTGGCGAGGGCGGCAGGAGGGGCGTTTCTGTCCCCAGCCCTTTGCCTTGTCCCCAGGGCTGCTGCCAGCCTCGGGGTTGGGATCTGAGGGTCGGGTCACCCCTTCTGCTGTCCGGCGGCTGCTGCGGGGCAGCTGGGCTTGCTGGGGTCCCCTCCAGTGCATCCCTGCTTTGGGGGACTCCCTGCTCACCGGGAAGGCCGTGCAACCCAGCAAGCCACTGACATTCCCCGTGGTGTCAAACAAGCTCTGATTTCCCTGCCTCAGTTTCCCTTGCTGTGAATGAGAGGGGTATTTTTTAATTTTTTATTATTTATTATTATTATTATTATTACTGCTATTTTGGTTTTTGCACGGGCTTTTTCTCTTCACCGAGCGGGGCAGGAGGAAGCAGCTCATCACCAGCGGAGAAGGTTAGTGCTGTGCTCGCCCAGATGCCTCCCTGGGTCTTGGGGTGCCTTGTGGTACCCTGAGATCCAAGGGTTCAACCTCTCCTCCTGGCTTCCAGAAGCCGCAGATGCTTCTCCCAGCCACTGTTAGGAGGAAGTGACGGGACCTATTTTAAGCCCCCCGGGGATCTTCAGGGTAGGAATCCCCTATCCCTGTGTAATACTGCTAAAAATACCATGGCTGTACCCATGTGTCCTGGTCGGTGGCTTTCTCGTTCTTTGGGTGGTGTTTTGCTTGCGAGACTCCCTCGTGCTCTGTAGGTCGGTTCTTGCCTGCTGGTTTTTACTTTCTTTTAAGCTAAGCTGTTCCTTCGCATCCTGAATAGGATGTAGAAAGGTGGGACACCGGACTGCCGGGATCCCCTCCCTGCTCAGGGGCTGGGAGTGGGCTGGTGCTGTGCTCAGGGGTGGTGGTGCCTCAGTTTCCCCATCTGTGTAAGGTGGAGGGATGTGCGGGGAGCCAAGTCCTGTGCCCGCTGGAGAGCACCTGCATCTGGTGCTGATGGGCTGCCCCATCCCGTGGGCACCCATGGGTGCCGGCGCAGTGGGGATGGCTGAATGCACCGGGGCTGGGCTGAGCCGTCCGGAGCATCCCTGCCTCTCCCCTTGCCCTGGGCTGTGGGTGAGCTGGGTCAGGCTCAGCTCTGCCTGAGCTCCTGCCAAAGTGCCAGCATCCTCCGGCTGTGCCTCTGCCCCGGGAACAGCTCGCCAGGTCTCTGGAGCAGAGAGCACCCGTCCCTCGGGGCAGGGCTTTTGGCACCCCCCCGTCCTGCTTTCTGCACGAGTCCTTGGTTTTAATCCTGTCCTCGTGGCCCGTGCTGCCTCCTCGAGCCGCCCGGCCAGCGCGGATGGCTGCTCCCGGCCACGCTCTGTGCACCAGCACTTCTGCTCCACAGGGATGGGCTGGGAGAGCCCCAGCACCCATGCACCACGCAGGAGCTGGGTGAAGCTGTGTGGGGATGGAACATCTGCCTGGGGATGGGACCCCTGGCTGCCCACCCGCCCCGATGGGGTCATCGGCTGTCACCTCCCTTCTGCAGCGGGGCACCAAGACGGGCAGGAGTCCAGGTCTGCCGTGAACCATCAGGATCCAGGTCAGTCTGAGCACACGGCTGGGATGTGACCATTGCTCGATGTCGGTCCCAGGAGCGGCCCAGGTGGGACAGTGGTGCTGCAAGAGGAGTTTGAGAGACGAAGCCACCATGGAGACCCAGCCCTCGTTTGCTGCCTTATTTCTATCACTGAGTCCTGCTCCCCTGTTTCAAGTCAGCTGAATCCCAAACTTTTCCTTGCCTTGCTTTGGACTGGCTTGTTGCTGTAGGCTGTAAAATGGCACTAAGACAAGCCCAGGACCGGGTCTGCAGTGGGGCTGAAGTCCTGGAGGAGAGGTTGACCCCTGCGAGTGGAGAGGCTGTGGGGTGCAGAGGGGGGGCAGCCTGGTGGGAGCTGCCTGCCCCGGATCCCTCCCCACTGGGGCATTGCAAAACAGATTCAACTGGAGCGAAGAGTTGCCCAATACGTGCCAGCTGATGCCGTATTGCCCGACGGTCCGTGCCCGCCGTGCTCCGTGAGGAACCTGTTTCCCGGTGCTGAGTGGGAGGGAGAGGAGGTGGACGAAGCCTTGTGCCAGGGTCGGGTACAGCCCCCGGCCTGGCAGCACCGGCTGCCCTGGGGCTCTGCACCGGCTGCCCTGGGGCTCTGCACCAGCTCACCCCGCAGCGAGCGGCTGCCTCGGCGAGGTGCCCGGCGTTGGTGGAGGGGATGCTGCGCCCCTCCGAAGGCCGGGGGCTCGAGGGCTGCAGGTATTTGCTGGTGCAGGAGAGGCTGGGGTTTGCCTTCTGCATTCCTCCACCGGCTGCGCTACCTTGTAAAGCACAAAAGAATAATGAGAGGAGCTGGGGTGATTTAGTGCAGGCGCCGGGAGAGAAATACCAAGGCCTTAGATGGAAACATTCCCCTTGACAGCTCGCGTGGAGACTCCCTCCTTTTGCTTTTTTTCCACCCGCCCTGAAATTCCTGGGCCGCTGGGTGCGGGGAAGCCCAGGGGCTCGAGCAGATTCCTGACCCCCCCCAGCGCAGAGGCTCTGGTGGCTGTGCCGGTGGCTTTTGCACGTGGATGCGTTGTGCCAGGGCATGGGCAGCTGGAGCCAGGGGCTGCCCTGGCCCCTGGGGTGGCAGCCAGCTCGGGGCAGCAGGTTTTGGGGAGCCGCGTCATGGATCGTTGCATCCGTGCTTGTTCCACACCTCCGCAGCGCACCCGGTGCTCTCCTGCCTCCAGCCTCTTCTCTCCCTTTCGCAAGAGTTAATTGCTGCCTTGGGCATGCAAAAAAAAAAAAAAAAAAAAAACAAACCCAACAGTTTTCCTACCTTCATTAACAGGAGGCAAAATACTGGCAAAAATGGAGCCACGGCAGCTGTAATTAGTGGGCTGATGGCAGCTGCTCACGTTCCCCGCGGAGTGGCTTGCAGAGGGAGATGCACTTTTTGGAGAAGGTTGCCTTTCACTTGTGCTTTCCCTGTAACCCTGGGGTGTGTCTGGGAGCTGCCACCTTTCCTTTTGGTCCCCACAGCCCGCTGGGAGGCAGAAGAGGAGGAGGAGGAGGATGGTGCGATGGTGTGACGCTGCTCGGGGTGGGATGATGTCTGATTTCTTCCCCATCCCCGGTCCCTTCAGCGCCGATGTTTGTGCGTTGTGCACCCTGCGTGGGGACGAGCGTGCAAACCTGGGGGGGTGGGGGGGTGGTGACAGCTTGTTTGGGGACGTGAGCCCTGACTTGTGCCCCTGCACGTGGCAGCCCTGGGCGGTCGCTGTGTGCACGGAGCACGCCGTGCCGCGCGCTGGCTGCGCTCTTGGCACCCAAGCGAGCGCTTGCTCCGCTCCCGGCAGCGGGGAAGCATGTGCCTCGGCGGAGGTGCGTGGGAGAAATACTACGGGGCTCTGCCGCCCGTGGGCTGCTGCAATTCATGCTCCGGCGGCAGGGGAGGGCGGGGAGCTGGTGCTGGTGGTGGTGGTGCTGGTGGTGGTGACATCTCGGGGCCAGCAGCTCCTTCCCGCGCCTCTGACAACGCGTGTCACCCCGAGCCAGCGCCGCACGTGACAGCGTTACACATTGCCTTCGGTAACCGGGTGCTTTTCGTGTGTGTGTGTGTGGTGTGTGTGTATGTCCACCCTCGCATCACCTCCGGCGGCCCAGCTCGCAGACGGTGAGGTGCGTAGGAGTCGGCACCGCGTGGGAGTTTGGGAATTTTAACTTGCTGCCTGGCGGAGCTGCCGCTGCGCTCGCGGGGCCGGCGGTTTCCCCCGCAGGGGTGCGGGAGGAGAAGATGCTGCCTTTCCCCCCGGGGGGGGGGCTGCTGGTGGGTTAGTGTAGGAGAAGCCCTGGGCTCCTTCTGACCCCGCAGCGAATTTTCACCGGAGTTGGTGCTTGTGCATGGAAAACGCCGGCTCCTGGGCTGCGGCGTCAGCCCTGTGCTCTGGACTAAGTCACTTCTGTACCGTGACTCAGTTTCCCCTGGCACAGTGTTGTTGCCGCTGAGCTCTGCCGGGGCTGTGCGAGGCCCCAGCACTTCTGGGTGCTTTCCTGGCTCCTCTTCTAGCTGCAGTGCCTTGGGGGGGCACATTTAGTCCCCCCACTCTTCCCAGCCTTCATCTTGCAGCTTTTTCCCCCACTGCGTTGCAAGAGAAATGAGAGATTCTTGCAGCCACTGGGGTCTCCCCTATCCCAGGATTTTGGCTCTTGCGTTTACCCATCCCCGTGTGCAGCACCCTGGGGTGCAGCAGCTGTGGGCTGGGTGGCGCTGGGGGTTTCCTGCTGGCTGGCGCTGGGGTGGCCCCACTGGGGAGGGAAATGCCACCGTCCCCACCCCGGGGTGCCGTGCAGCAGAGTCTGCGAAGGAAGCGGATGCTGCGGTGGGAGGAGGCGCCGGGGAGGAGATCGCGACCGGTGGGCAACGCAGGTGCCTGCCCAGGGGAGCCCTGGCGGGGACAACGTCTGCTCTTAGCACCCAGGGCCCGGAGCAAAGAGAGGTGCACAGCAGCATTATTGGGGGGAGAGGGGCAGATCCTGCTCCCTCGCTGCAGGGGTGCCGGTGCAGGGCGCTGAGAGCAGAGCACGTGCCTGGAGAAGTCTGTCCGGGGCGTTTCAGGCTGGCCTTCTTCCCCCTCGCCTCTTCCACCCTCTCCGTGGCATCAGGGTGGAGGGTGAAGGTTCCCACAACAATCCTGCACCTCCTCCCTGCCCAGCTGCGAGCAAGCGCTGGGGGAAGCGCTCGGTCCCCGGGGTGCCAATCGTCCCCAGGATGCCCCAAGGGGCTGCAGGCTGCACCCCTGCCCCTCAGGAACCAGCCCTGGCCCTCCGGAGTGGCGGTTTGTTGCCGTAAGTCATCGTCTCAGCTCTTTCCACCCATCTCTCCCCCGAGAAGGTGATGATGCCCGGTAGCTCTCTTGGGTGTCCTCTCTTGGGTGTCCTCTCTTGGGTGTCCTCTCTTGGGTGTCCTCTCTTGGGTGTCCTCCCTTGGGTGCCCCAGCCACCCGGCACAGGAGGGGTTAAGCGTGCGGGCAGCGAGCGGGAAGCTTTGCCATGGGTGTTGCTGGGAAGGATCAATCCTTCGGGCTGCCATCTGCACATTTCCATTCGGTGAGTGTGCAGGGGAGGGGCCCGATCCTGGCCGCTTCATGGGGAGAGGTGGGGGCTTCGCTGCAGCGCAGGGTGGGAGGGGGAGCTGGAGCCGGGGGGGGGGGGGACGACGACACTCTGTTGCTGCTCAAAATCCACCAAGCGTTGGTGTCGTCATGGCCTGGGGACCGCTTCTTGCTCTGTGTCACCCTGGGCATGTTGCTTCATTTTGGTTGTGCCTCCATCATGGGAGACGGACCCAGTTCAGCCCTGGCAGCACCGGGGTGGGGGTCGCACACAACCCCCCAGTGCCTGCCGAGAGCAGCGTCTGCCCAAGGCTCTCATCTCTGTTGAAACCAGGCAGGGTGTGTTTTGCGATGGTCCCGGTACAGACACCCCAGTCCGGGGAGCCCCGCACGCTCGCTCCTTCCCCACTGCGGGGGCTGCCCAGCGGGGCCCCTTCCCCTCCCCAAACACTCTCCACCAGCAGCAGTGCTTAACGCATCTCTCCCAGTGATTTTCTCGGCAGATGCAGCCTCTCCGGTGCCTTTTCAGCTCCCTCTCCCATTAGAGCATTGCTTCCACATGGGACCGTGGCTCCCAGCAGCCAGCGGCGGGTGCTGAGCGATGGTGGGGTCCGTGCGGTAGGACGGAGAGCCAGGAGAGCCGCACGGTCTCTCCCAGGATGCTTCCCAGTGAGCAGGTGGTGAAAGGTCCTTCAGGCTCATTTTTTTGGCTTTAATTTGGCTACTTTGGCTTTTGGAGCCTGTGTGCCCATCTGGAGAGTCGGTCTGTCCGTGCAGCTGCGCTCCGGGGCTCAGCACATCCACTGGGGATGGAGCGTAGCTTTGGAAATTAATTCCAAAGAGGAAAAAGCTTATACCCGGGCTACGAAGGGTAATTTGGGGGGTTTGGTGGTTTGGTTTGTTTTTTTTTTTCCCTCCCTGCTTGGCAACATAAACAGCATCCCTGACAGCTTTACATTGAGTTTGCCATGGCAACCTACAGCAGCCGAGTGTTTCCAACACCCCATCCCCAAAGCAGGAGAGGAGACGAACCCCGGTGGGTGCTGCCCAAGGGGCAGGGTGCCCCCCAAGCACGGGGCAGCGTGTGGGGCTGGGCCAGGGGCAGCCTCTGGACCGATGCAGCCAGGCAGGTGTTTGGGGAAGGTGATAAACTTTGATCCAAATGGTCTGAGGTTTGCTCAGCGGGCCTGATCCTGCCTGGCCGAGCTGCCCTGGCAGGGTTTGTGGCTCTGGGCAGGGGAGGTGGCGGCTGCCGTTGCCCTTCCTCAGCACCATGCTTTCTGCCCTGGATGGTGGGACGTGTCCAGGCTGGAGCGAGGTACAGGGGGAGCTGAGCTGGGGTGCAGATTTCCCCTTCACGGGATTAAAAAAAAAAAAAACAAACAAACAAAAAAAAAAACAAGCACCTGAGCTTGGTCAGGGCTTGCTCCATCTCTGGTCATCTGCTGGGGTGGTGCTTGTGTCTGCCTGCCAGGCTCTGGTCTGAGCGTGCTGAGCTGAGCAGGGAGGATTTAAGGGTGGGTGTCACAAGGACAGAGCCAGACTCTTCTCAGTGGTGCCCAGTGCCAGGGCAAGGGGCAATGGGCACAAACTGAAGCACAAAAGGTTCCAGGTGAATATGAGGAAGAACTTGTTGAGTGTGAGGGTGCCCGAGCCCTGGCCCAGGCTGCCCAGGGGGGCTGTGGAGTCTCCTTCTCTGGAGATCTTCAACCCCCGCCTGGCCGCTGTCCTGTGCCCCCTGCTCTGGGTGAGCCTGCTTGGGCAGGGGGGTGGGACTGGGGGAGCTCCTGAGGTCCCTTCCAACCCCTGCCAGGCTGGGATTCTGGGATTTGTGCTCTTGCCCGCTGGCCCAGCGATAGCTGCTCAGGCAGGAGCTGCAGGTTGCAGCGAGACCGCTGGTGGCTCAGCTGAAGGTGTCAAATGTGACATGTCCAGCTGATTGCTTTTTTTTTTTTTTTTTTGTTTTCCCTCCTTGTCCCTCTCTGAGCAGCCCACTTTCCTCTCCCCCATGCTTAAAAGCCAGCGGGTCCCTTTCCTTGTGCCAGCGGCCCCGTTGCCCGGGGTGGGCACAGGCAGAGGGCTGCTCCGGCGCTGGCCTGCGGCCGCTCTCCCCAGCCAGGACAGAGGTGTGATGCAGCCGTTTTATTATTCCGGGCAGGTTTGTCTGCAGCACCGCATCGGCTTCGCCGCTCCTCGCCAGCCGCTCCCTCCTTCCCGGAGCATCCACGCTCCTTCCCCCAGCTCACACCCCGGCCCACGGATCGAGAGGGTCCATGCCCTTCGTCACTGCCACCCCCAAACCCCCCTCCTTGTCTGCAGCTACCCTTGTCCTGCTCGGGGACGCTATTTGGGAGGTGACGCCAGCGGCTCGGGGGGTCCCGTGCAGGGCAGTTGGGGTCCTGCTCGGGCTCTTCCCACCAGGGCTGTGTTTTCGTGCCCTTCGTGCCAAGGGGACCCTCGGGGATCACTTCATCCTCCCCAGTGCCTGGGGGCTCTGGAAATGAATTATTAGAGTTAGGAGCAGCCTGCTGAATGCTGCTGGAGTCATTAGGAGCTCGTTAGAGCCTTAGCTGTTAGGGAAGCCTGAGCGCCGCTCTCCGCTTGCCGAGGATGGATCCTTCCCAGCCTGGCCAAGGAGTGCGGGATGGGGCAGAGACAGGCCAGGAATGGGGCTCTGACCCCAAACTGGGGCTGGAGGAAGATGCTCAAAGCAGAAGGCAGGAGCCTTCCTCCACCACGCTCCCTCCTTTCTTCTTGACCGCCGGAGTGAGTCCCCGGGGCCGGCGCTGCTGGAGGGACGGAGCCTCGCTGCTGGGCACGGGCTGGTGATGATCGGTGCCCCGTGGGCTCCTTCAGGGGTAATTATGGACTAGGTCGTTACAGTATTAATTAACTGTCTTTCTCTTAACCTCTGAGCTCTCCTCGGAAGATGTTAGTTGCTATGAAAGAGGAAAAAATTAGTGTTGGAGATGGGGGGGAATTATCTTTTTTTCTCTTGATCAGCAGGAGTCTGCTTAATTGGCCCTGCTGCCTCCTTACCTCCTGCTGCTGGCAGTTTTCCTGCCTTTAAATGATAGATAAGCGTGGCTCCACGAGGAGCCGCGGGGTGACCTGGCTGGGCATGGGCAAGGATGCTGGGCAAGGCAAGGATGCTGGTGATCTCTGCTTTATGGGGCAGCAGCAACGCTCTGCCCCAAGGGCACGAGTTTGGGTGCCCCAGGAGCCGCAGTGCTGTGGGGGGAGCACGTCTGGGCGCTCCCCATCCCTTTGCTGCCTGCAGCTGGTGGACAGGACCTTCCCGTGGTGTCGCTGGTGTCCCTGAGGTTCTGTTGGTGCCTGCTGCCTCCTGATAACGCCAGCAGCCGCCCTGGGTGTTGCTGGCAGGGAGGGGAGCTGCTCGCAGGGGCCAGGCCCTGGGTTGGGTGTGCAAAGGAGGGGGTTGCTTTTTGGGGGGGGGGTGTCTTGCTGGCCCAGGGGTTGCAAAGCTGGCGTGACCGGGGCTGGAGTTGCGGTTGTTTGCTGTGGGGTGGTGCTGGGATGGCCCCGTGATGGTTTGGTGCCATTCTGCTGGCTGTGCGAGGGCTGATGCATCCCCTGTGCTCCCGGGACGCAGCGATGGGTGTTTTCCCTCCTTCCTCCCGTCCTCGTCTGGCCCCTTGCTCTGCTGCCTCTGGAGCTCTGTCTCAGTGCTGATGCTGCCTTAGTGGCCCTTTCCTTTTTATTATTCATTTATATTGCTCTAGGAAAAGCTTCATTTTCCCTCCATAAAGAGCCTCCCTGGCAGGCTCTTTGCCTCTGTAGTGCTGGAGAGGTGTCTGGGAGCATCGCTGCTGGCATCTGAGCTCGGGAGCAGAGCCGGAGGGTGCCTTGGGCAAGAGAAAGCCCTTTTCCCCCTCTGGGCTTTGCCACTCCGCCTGCTCCGTGTCCCCAGCGCCTGCCCTCTCCGCCCGGGATGCCAGCGGGGACTCCCAGGGAAGGGAGGGGGGCTGGGGGTGCTCGTGGTCCCTGCCTGGCCACAGTGCTTGGGTCTCGCTGGTTTTGGGGCTCATCTGCCCTCGCTGGGCAGGGCTGAGGTGTAACCTGGCTGGCAGAAATTTGGGGCTGTGAGAGCCGAGGCTGAGAGCCCGATTGCCACCGCCGAGGGGACGGCGCCAGAGCTTGCACGCAGAGTACAGAGGGCTTCCCGAGGCACCGTTAATCGCATCGTTAATGCAAAAGCCTCTTCATTTGAGAGAAACGTGGGGGTTTTAGTAGCCTCTCTGGCTCCCGCTGAATCTCTCCACTGATTACAAATCTGCTGGGTGCTGCGAGCCCCTCGCCGTCGGTGCCGGCTGACGCGGTGGGATGCCTCCGCTTACCTGTTGGCAGCGCGGCGAGCCGGCGCTCCCGCCCCGGGACAGCAGCCTGCGGAGGAAGCAGCTGTTTTCCACTGCCGAGATGTATTTTTAAACCAAACTGAATGGGAACTTTTTTTTTTTTTTCTGGGCCGGGCAGCTGGGGGTTGAGTGAAGAACCACCTGGGCGCCCTTCCTGCCCGGCCCCCTGCGCTGCCGGAGCCGTTGCCGCCGGTTTTCCCCGCGGCGTGGCCGAGCGCCTGTGAAACGCCCCGGTCCATGCCGAACCCATCCGAGCTCCCTGCAAGGTCAACTTCTTCTCATCCAGGTTTTCTGCTCAAATCATGCCGGGTGAACAAGCCGGCGCCTCCAACCCATGTTATTTCTGGCAGGCGCCCACCCTCAGGTGCCTTTGCTCCCACTCGCCCATCCCGTGGGGCGCGTGCATTTATTAGCAGACCTTCTAATGCCGGTATTTTTGTTTCCCATCCTTGTTTTTGCAGCTCCAGTTGCTGTGGTATCCAGGGAGCCCTCCTCCTTCTGCGGGAGATGCACGCTGGTCGTTGCTAAGGTCGCCTCCGCGGTAACATGCACATCCTGTTTACACCTTTATCCGGAGAAGTTGGGCTCGGATAGAGGCACCCGCTTCACCCGGGCAGCCCCCAGGGAAGGGGCCGCACCGAGCATCCCCCCGCCGGACCCTCGAGGGAGGGCGTTGCAGGAGCCGCCAGCCGGCGTCGCCGCGCCGGCAAGATGACGAACAACATGGCCGACCACCACCCCGGGAACTCAGTTGCTGAAGGCAACCATGAGGGGGACTTTGGTTGCTCCATGGTGGAGCTCAGGAACCTCATGGAGCTGAGGAGCGCCGAGGCGGTCGCCCGGCTCAATGACTCCTACGGCGGCGTGCAGAATGTCTGCAAGAGGTTGAAGACGTCGCCAGTTGAAGGTAAGCGGCCGTCCTGCGGGGTGGGACCACCCGCTCGGGTCCGGCCGGTGCCTCGGGGCTGGAGCATGCAAGGTTCATGCTGAAGGGTGGTGGCTCAAATAGTTGTCTTGTGGCTGAGCTCAAAGCGTGGTCCCGCTGCGCCGGGCACCCATCGCAAGCCCCGTGGCTCCCTGCAGCTTTAATAAAACGATCATTTAAGGTGGAGGAGGAGGAAAAAGAAAAAGAGAAGCCTCTTCCCTGGGGTTCCCCCCGAGGCGTAGCCCCGTGTCCCCTGGGAGGATGGAGCAGAGGGGGGATGCGGGCAGGGGTGAGGAGCCAAATGGGCATAAGAGGGGTGCGGGGGGGGGCTCCTAAGCCCAGCCCAGCTGCTGCCCCGCAGGTCAGCGCCAGTCTTTCCCCTGTTTAATAATTAATTTACAGCGCTAACGGCAGGGCTGCGTGGGGTGCGGGTGAAGGAGAGTGTAAAGGTTGGAGTGTGCCGGGGAGGTGGCCGGGCTGCGTGGAGCTCGTTTGCAGGCACCTCAGCCAAGGGACGGGCGATGCATCCCCGAAACGGGTGGCTGCCGGGGATGGGGAGATGTGCGTGGGCTTCCCCTGGATCCGCAGGGCGTCTTGAGTGGCTGTGGGAGCATAAAACCTGCTTGGGTGCCTCTGAGCATCACAGATTTGAGCAGTGGCAGTGATGCTTGCCTGCGGGGGCCAGGTCACTTTTGGGGAGGGTTTGGGGGAAGGATGTCACCTCTACTCCCCATGGTCCGGGCTGGCCTTTCCAGGCGCCCCTACCAAGCGGTAGGTGCTGGGGCTCCCAGCGTGGGGTGGCTGCGGGTGTCTTTGCACGACGATGCACCCCTTCCTTGGCATTAAAAGGGGTACAGGGGGAGCGAGACCCCCTGCTTACAGCACCAAGGGTTTACCTGGGGCTGGGAACAGCACTGGCAGGATGCGGCCCCACGGTGGCTGTGTGGGATGGGGGCCGTGGCTGCGCCTCGGCTCTGAAAAGTTGCGGGTTATTATTAGTGCCGTAAGCGGGGGGTTAGCGTGTTTCCCAGCTGTGAGCGGGACCGGGAAGGGGAGACAATATCGGGATGTCATTAGAGAAGGGGGGGGAGTCCCGGTGGAAATACCAAGTCCAGGTCGCAAAACAATGCGCTTGGCCCTGCCAAACTGGGAGCGTGCTCCTTTGGGGGTGGGAGGGGAGGGAGGGAGGGGGGGAAGCGAACCCGAAAGGCTCTGCCTTGGCCCCACAGCTCTTGAGGAGGGTGAGGCAAAGGGCTGCCCTTGGGTCCTGAGTGCTGCTTCCAGGCACCGGCTGGCACCGCTGCATCCCGTGCCCCGAGTGCATCCCTGCCTCACCCTCCTGCCCTGGCGGTGAGCTTTGCTGCCTGTCCCAAACCCCGTCCTGTTGAGCACAGAGAGCAAAGGAAAGTTATTTCCTACAAGTTGGGATTTTTAGGAAGAGGGAAAGCCCAAGGCAGCCTGGGGCACCTTGGTCCGATCCCACCGGAGCGGGGGGCATTTGGCTCCTGCCATGCCAGGGCTGCCCCTCCATGGGCGCCAACCTGAGAGCCCCGTACGTGGCATGACGCTGCCACGGGGCCACAACGAGGGAAACCCCGGCAGGTCGGGAAGCTGCAAGCCAGGAGCGTGTCCCCTGCCTCGACACATCCACGGACAAAGCCTGGGGAACGGGGAGTGGGGTCCTCGGGCAGCTGCTCGCCCCGGGGGGTGCAGCGCAGGCAAGCTCAGGAGGTGTTTGCGGGTGGGATGCCCCAGCTGGGGTTTAGCTGAGAGATGTGCAACCAGGGGAATGCCTGCTTTGTCTTGGCACGTGTGGTGCGGGGCTTTTTCCCTCTGGGAAGCCCTTTGTGGAGAGCTGGGGCTGACTCAGTCTTGACCTGAGCCCCCCTCTGCCTGCAAACCCCTCCCGAGCTGGCGCTGCCCGGCCAAAGCTTGGGAGCTTTGCTGGACCCATGGGTGTGAGACGGGGCACCGCTGCGTGTGCGGGCACTGGGTGCACATCCCAGCTCAACATTGCAATATTATCCATCCCCCTGCTCGTTATCCATCTGCTCATTATCCCGCCAGGATGGTGCACAGCTCCTGCCCTGTACAGGCAGGGAGCACATGGCCCTGTGCTCTTGCTGGGTGTCACTGGGAGGAGGCTGGGTGTCACTGGGAGGAGGCTGCTGGCACAGCAGAGCCTGCCTGTGTTGTCCCCTGGACCTCCTGCCCTGCTGTAAAATGCAGCAGCCTGTTGTGGGCTGTCCGGAGAGGTTTGATCCTATCTGGGTGTGCACAGCCCCTGCCCCTCGGTGCTGCTGCTCCTCTCTCCCTGCTGCAGCATTGCCCGTCCTCGGTCAAGCCTGGCACTGTCCCCTCCCGTGGGTGGCTTGTCCCCATAGGGGGGGATCTCTCTGCGCTAGCGTTTGTGCAGGGAGCGTCTGGCCAGCATCGGGGGGGGGGCCGCTGGGACCTGCAGCTCTGGCTGTTGCTCTAAAAGGTTTTGGTGGACCCCAACCCCTTGGGGCTCCTTCTAAAGGGGCTTGGTGATGGGGTGGCTTGGTGATGGGTGCTGGCTTTCCACCCCCTCCATCAGCCCCGTCCCCAAGGTGGGTCGGGCAGGGTGGGAAGGGGACCGGGGCGGTGGCTTTGGTGAGTCACCGGTTAGAGCGTCTCAATGCCCGGTCTCCCCTGGGTGACGAGTGTCACCAAACACCACCCTGACTCTCCCGCTGGCCGTAGCGGCTCTGGGTGCCAGGGCGAGGAGCCTGCTCCGGGGGCTCCTTGCGTGAAGGCTTTGCTACCCAAAAGCAGCTTTCCCGGGCGGCAGTGCCTCCCCTCTCATCAGGGACCAGTGACAGCACAGGGGTTTTGTTCTCCTGCTGTCACTTGTGGCCTCCAGCCAAAATTTCCGATCCACTCCCCCGCTAATCGGTCCCCTCCTGGCCCTGCAGTGACCCCGGCCAGGAGGGATTTGCTGGCAGCCTGGACCCGCAGTGCGTGCCTGGGGTGCGTGCCCACGGCTTCTGCTCTTTGCAACCCTCCCTGTGTCAGCACAGATTAATTGAAAGCCCCCCCCCAGTTGCCCCCGGAGGGTGGGGGGCAGCTCTAGGGCCACATCCATGGGTGGGACATGGGCTTTGGAGGAGCCATGTGTGTAACCTCCCCTGCCCCATGGCAGCATCCCGCATCCTCGTGCGGGAGCGTGTGCCCACGGCGCGCGCCGTGCCGCCCCGGCCCTGGCGCCGGCGTGAGTCAAGCCGTGGCGCTTAGCCATATTTTCCATCCATCCCGTTGGAGACGTTTTGGCAGGAAGCGTTCCCGCATGGGTTGGGCTCCGGGAGGCCGTCGGGGCCAGGAGATCCCGGGATCCTGCTGCCCCGTCACGGCTGGGTGTGCCCGGGCTGCTCTGCCAGCGCATCCCCTCCCTGCAGCCGCGGGGCGTAGTCGCAGCAGAAAGGGGGATGCGTGGGGGACCAGCGGGATTCATCCTGCTCCTTCCTCCCAGCTGGGATGCAGCCAAGCTGGTGGGGAGGTGACCCCTGAGTGGGAGGAAGGACTTGGTCCCCAGGGGAGGGCATCGCTGCCAGGCTGCTCCAGGCACAGGGGGGGTGTCTGTGTCCAGTGCTGGGCGCTGCTGGGTGCATCTGGGAGCTGGCAGCAGCCCCATGGGCCATCTTAAGGTGGAGGGCAGGGGGGCTCAGCATGGGGCTGGGTTAAGGTCTTGCTGGGCAGGGGAGGCTGCTCTCACCTTGGACCCCATCAGCTTTTTAATGGCTTTAATGCCCCTTTCCTGGCTCCCACCACCCTTTTGTCAGCAGCAGGAGCAGCCCTGTGTCTCCTCCAGCAGCCCCCCCCCTGCCCCAGGAGCTGGCCTGGCCGTGCTGCCCCAGCCTCTGCGGTCCTGACGCATCCGTGGGGCTCGGCCGAGCTCGGAGACGTTCCCGCTGCGCCCGGTCGCTCTCGGCGGCGGCGGCGGCTGCTCCTCCGAGCTGGCAGGAGAAGAGGGATCAGGTGGCTCCGACAGCTCCGAGCGCCGCTCGCGGTGCCAGATTTACGGCTAATTTGATGCAGCATGTAAACAAGCCGGCCAGTGCCAACTGGCATTAACTGGCACTCGGGCGCTTTGCAAGGCTGCAGCACCGGGGAGGGGCGGCCGGGCGTGCTCACCCCGGACCCCACACGCTCTCCCACCCACGGCTCCGGCAGTGTCCTGCCCCACCGGCTGGATGTCCCCTGCCCCGTGGGTGATGGGAGCAAAGCCCAGCCTTGCATCCCCTCTGCCCGCACCTCGTGCCCCCCGTGCAGGCGTGGGGCTGCTCCTCACAGGGGTCCCACTGGTGCTGGTGGGGGCCAGCGGTGGGGTTTGCCCTCATCACCATCTTTCCCCTCTCCAGGTCTGTCTGGGAACCCGACCGACCTGGAGAAGAGGCGGCAGGTCTTTGGCCAGAACTTCATTCCTCCCAAAAAGGCCAAGACGTTCCTGCAGTTAGTGTGGGAGGCACTCCAGGACGTCACGCTGATCATCTTGGAAATCGCAGCCATAATCTCCCTGGGCCTGTCCTTCTACCACCCTCCGGGTGGGGACAATGAACGTGAGTCCCTGGGGTCCCCATGGCATGGTGGGGTGCTCGGTGGAGGGCCCACGTGTGGGAGCAGGGCTTTGGGACAGGTACTGTCTCTGGAAGGTCACCCTGTGGGTCCCTCCACCCCGGTGCTGCTGGAGCAGGGAGCCGCTTCTGCTCACCCTTTAGGTGGTGGCTTCTCCCTGTCCTTGGCATGGTCCCATCCCTGTCCAGGGACCTGCAGTGATGGACGTGCCTGGGCACAGTTGTCACCATGACGTGGCTCAGAGCTGCTCCTTGCTGCTCCCCCAAAAGATGCTCAGAGGCCGAGGGGTCTGTCTAGTCTGGTGGCTTCCCAAGTCCCATGGGGCTTCTCTTTTGGTTTGGGCATGGAGGGACAAGGCTGGCTGTCCCCTGGTACGTCCCCCCCGACCAGGGAGGGCTCCTCCCAGCCCTGACACCCCACGTGTAGCTGAGTGACAGCGTTGGGTGCATTTCTCCTCCTCGGCCCTGGATCTCTGTATCGCTGGAGGAGTCGAGCAGGGGCAGGGATCTGGAGATGCAGGGAGATGGTGACTCACTCGAGGGTCACGCAGCGGAGGGAGGGCTGGGTGCTGCAACTGGAAATAGAAGCCACTTGTCCCAGCTCTTCCAGCCCAACCTCTGCCAAAAATGAAAAGTGGAGAGGAAAAAAAAAAAAAAAAAGGGGGGGGGGGGGGGGGAAAAACCCCAGATGCCTCCAGGGATGTACAAACCCTCTCCTGAGAGCAGGGGAAGCCCTTGGACCAGCTCAGAGAGGAGGAGGGAGGAGTGACTGTCTTCCAGGCTCTGCTCTGCGCGTGTTCCTCGGGGGAAGCGAGTGTCTCGGCGTGCAAACGAGTTTTCCCCTCCGACTGCAGTGTGTGGCCAGTCGACGGGCGGCGTGGAGGACGAGGGCGAGTCGCAGGCTGGCTGGATCGAGGGGGCGGCTATCTTGTTTTCGGTGATCATTGTGGTGCTGGTGACCGCCTTCAATGACTGGAGCAAAGAGAAGCAATTCCGGGGCCTCCAGAGCCGCATCGAGCAGGAGCAGAAGTTCACGGTCATCCGCAAGGGGCAGGTGATTCAGATCCCAGTGGCCGAGATCGTGGTGGGAGACATCGCGCAGATCAAGTACGGTGAGTGGAGGCGGCAGCGGCTGGGGTCCGGGTGTCCCGGATTGTGCCCCAGCCATAACCTCCCTGGGCCTGTCCTTCTACCACCCTCCAGGTGGGGACAATGAACGTGAGTCCCTGGGGTCCCCATGGCATGGCGGGGTGCTCGGTGGAGGGCCCACGTGTGGGAGCAGGGCTTTGGGACAGGTACTGTCTCTGGAAGGTCACCCTGTGGGTCCCTCCACCTCGGCAGCCTTGGCACGGTTCCTCCTCTCTGCTTTGCCAGCCCTTTTGCCTTGAGGGGGAAGCGTGGCTCCTCCAGTTACCCCATTTTGCAGCGTGACGTGGCCAGGAGCAATGGGAGGGATGCTCCCCTGACCTTGCTGCTCGCTACCCTGGAGCTGGGCTGGCAGAGCTAAGCCAGGCTCTGCACACAGCTTTGGGTTGCTTTAGTGACCTGCTGGTCTCAAAAATGCTTCATTTGCACAACCGCGTCCTTGCCGGTGGACATCTCCTTAGCAAGGAGGAACATAGAATCATAGAATCGTTTAGGTTGGAAAAGACCTTTAAGATCAAGTCCAACCATTAACCTAACACTGCCAAGTCCACCACTAAACCATGTCCCTGAGCTCCACATCTACATGTCTTTTAAATACCTCCTTAGCCCAAGGGCTACATCTCCTTGCTAAGCTAGGTCCCTGCTCCTTGTTTACTGGGGGGGATGCACATCCCATGCAGCTCCCATCTGGAAGGAGATCGGTCCGACATGGCGTTCATTTTTCACACTGGGCTTTCTCCTTCCTCGGTGGGTGGGTGATGGGATCGTGTAACGGTTTGGATGTATCGGGCGGATTTGGGAAGGATGCGGTGTTGATTCAGTAAAACCGGATGGGGGAAGCGCTGTCTGATTGAACAAATGTCCTCACAACGAACGCTTTTGTACACCAGTGAAGATTTTGGAGCTATAGGATATCATCTTATAATACCATCTGTCTTATGATACCCATCTGTTGCTTCTCCTCCCTCTAGATTTGGTCTGAGACTGAATTTTGAGTCCTTTTGGTGGCACACGAAGCCTCCTCCTGGGATGGGGCAGGCAGGGGTGAGCTGTGGCTGCCGGGCTGGGGCTGACCCCCCTCTCTGCTCCTCCCCTAGGTGATCTCTTGCCAGCAGACGGGATCTTGATCCAGGGCAATGACCTGAAAATAGATGAGAGCTCGCTGACCGGGGAGTCAGACCAAGTCAAGAAATCGCTGGATAAAGACCCCATGCTGCTGTCAGGTGTGGATCCTGGGCGGCTCTTGCGTGGTCGGTGCAGGGCTGGGCTGGGTTTGTGTCCCACGTCTTGCGCCCCACTGTCGGGGAGGAGATGGGAATGGCGTGCCAGCGTCCTGTCTGACCGTGACCTTCCTGCTGTGCCAGGTACCCATGTGATGGAGGGCTCCGGCAGGATGGTGGTGACTGCCGTGGGGATCAACTCCCAGACGGGAATCATCTTCACTCTCTTGGGTGCGGGAGAAGGAGACGAGGAAAAGAAGGTGAAGAAAGGTAAGGAGATCCCCTGAAACTGCTTCTTTCCCTCCTTTTGCCTTCCTCCCTTTCCTGGGAAGCATCCACTGGTGTGCAACAAGCTACGCCCACATCCGTGGGACGCGGTTGTGTGTTAGTGCCCGTGACCCAGGCAGGTACGGTGAGATCTTGAGGTGGCGGGGAGGGTTGGGGGGGGGGGGGGGTTCCCTCCCTGCTGCCCCTCCACCCGCAGCGTGGGGATCGTGCTGCCTGAGGAAAGCCCCCCGTGCACCCAGACCTCCGCTCGCCAGCTCTTTCGGACACGGCTCCAACTCTCTCTTCTCCAGCCGGCTGCAGCCTGGAGTTGCAGGGTTGGGGGCACAGGAGGGGGGCGGGGGGGGGCGGGTATTGAGGCTCAGGGGGGAAAAGTGGCCGATAGCGATGCCCCATGCTGCTCATGGCCCACCCCATGGTGGGAAGGTGAGTCCTGGCCGTCCGCAGGGTGTTGTTAGCCCACCCAGCACCCTGAGGACCACCCAGCACCCTGAGGACTTTGCTGAAGATCTCTGTGGGCGTCCCCTGAGCTCCCTGGGGAAGGAGATGAGGTGCAGGGGGTGGCAAGAGGGGGAGAGGAGGGGTTGTGTGCTGGGGGGCGGAGGGGTGGCAGAGCAGCCAGGCGGGCTGAGCTGTTCCTGATCGTGCTGGGACTCGAATGCTTTCCTGCCTTGGCTCTCACATCTTGCTGCTTATTCCCCTGCTCTGTGCCAGCTCCAGCACCAGCTTTAAAGCAAAGTATCGGTGCAAGCCGGGCTTGGGAAGCTCCTGCTCTTCCCCTGTGTCCCCGCATCCCTGTTCAGCAGCTCTGGGCTCACTGGGAGCAGCCATGAGGTGCAAGGAGCTGGCAGGAGGGAGCTGCCGGCTGGCATCGCCGGCTGCACAGGCGGCCCTGTGCCGGGGAGCCCTTCCCGGGAGGCGATGCCGTGCGGGGGGAGGCTTGCCGGGCCTCTCCTGGCAGCCGTTTTGGCTCTGGGCCGCGTGTGCGCTGGGTTTCTCCAGCTCCGCTCGCCCAGGGCAGGCGTCTGGCTGGCATCGCCGGGGCTCGGTGGCTGTGGAGCTCTCGGGGCTGAGCTGCCAGCTTGGAGGTGGGAGTACGGGGTGAGACATGGGAACGGCGCTGCTGTTGGCACCGAGCAGGAGCTCGCCAGGTGCCCAGGCACCGTGCTCGGTGCTTTCCCAGCACCCAAACTCTGTCTTCCAGCCCCAGAACAAACCCAGCTCTGTGCCCTGGACCTTCCAGCCCTCGATTTGGGAGCAAAGTGGGGCAGGGGGGCTTCACCAGCTCATCCCCCACCGTGGTGCTGGGGGGTGACGGGAGGAAGGTGTATGAACCCCTTATCGCACAAGGCTGGCTTAGATTGCAGCAGCCCTGTGCTCCCCGTGGTGGGGACACATTGAGGACCCCTGCGTGGGGACCTTGCCCACCGCAGACTGGGGGGGGGCAGAGCCCCCCACTACGGGGATAGTGCTGCCCATGGTGGGGGACAAGTCCGTGCCTCCTGGGCTGATCTGCTTGCACCCAACGGCAGCGGGAGGCAGGGAGCACCCGCGCTCCGTACGTGCTGCGCGGAGGTTGAGCTCTGCTTGTGGTTCCTTCTCTCCGAGGGTCCCAGACGCTGCTGGCACCCTCTGAAGCATGGACAGGGGTTGTAGCGGGTGCTTTGCCTTGGGGATGGGGTGCCTGGGGGAGTCAGGGAGCTCCAGAGCCTCCCCGGTGCCGCGAGCTGTGGACCAAGGCACTCCTGGTGCCCGGAGGGTGCTGAGCCCTGCGCGTGGATGCTGCTGGAGCGGTGCGCGGCCCCTCGGAGCAGGGCCGACCCCAGGCTGTCCCGTCAGCTGGACGTCGATACGTGGGTCCGTGTTGCTCAGCCCTCCACCCTTTCTCTCTTTGAACAGGTAAAAAAACCGGAGCCCCTGAAAATCGCAACAAAGGTAACCAGCCTCTCCATCCTTTGAACCAGCACCACACTAACTACCGAGCATTCCTCCTTCCTTCCTTCCTTCCTTCCTTCTTCTCATCAGTCTGTGCTCTTTGCTGCTCCGGCGGGACTCTCGCCTCGTTGTCCTGGGAGAGGGTGCAACATTCCCGTGGCCGGCGGCCCCGGCGTGGCATCGCAGTGCCCTCTGGTAGCCCACCACGGGGCTGTGCCTAGCTGGGATGGGGCTAGCCGGCTTCCCCCATGGCCACCTTGCCCCTGTGTGGGGCAAGCCTTTGGGCAGGGAGGACAGGGCTCTTCCAGCAGCCCAGACCGTTGGCAGAACATCCCTTTCTCGAGGCAAATCTCATCCATGTTGATGTGAGGTGCGGGTGTGCGCTGCTCTGAAGCCCTCGTGCCCCCCGTCCCTCCGCGGGGTTTGTGTTTGGGCATGGCTGGGGGAGAGACGTGGGTCCCCTCACCATTCCTGGGGTGAAATGTCCCCCGGGGCCTGGCCAACGTGATGGTTGCACCCTCTCCCCCCATGGCCTCGACTCCGTGAGCGTCTCCTCGCCAGTGTTTCTCACACTGTTCTTTGCAGGCTGTGGAGGAAGCCCATTTCTGCACCTCTCTCTCCACCTCTCTCTCTTTCTCTCTCCTCTCAGCAGTTTTGAGTTTCCCTCCTTCCCGTCAGACTGTGTCCGGGTGCTTGTTTTGTCCGTGTCGGGTCTGTTGTAACCGTGGAGGTGTCCGATGTGGAGCTGCCGTGAGCTCCGGGGTGTCTCGAGCCATCGAGCAGCGGCAGCCGGGAGGGGACAGGTCCTGGGGTGGCTGCAGGCAGCCACGGGGCCACCGCTGCTCCACGGGGCCACCGTGCTCCGCCAGCTCAGGCAGAGCAGGGGTTCCCACCCTCTTCCCTTCCCATCCCTCTCCAAAACTTCCAGCTGACCTGGGGCTCCCCGGTGCAGACCTTCAGCTGGATTTAGACCAATTATAGCAGCTGAAAGCCTGGCTGTCTCAGGTCCTAAAAATGTGGTGGACGGCTCAGGGCTGGGATTCAAGGAACTGGCTCACTCCTCTTCAAACTCCATCCGAATTTCTAACCATCCCCTTCCATCTCACCCCTTCAGTCCTGGCCAGTGACCCCTGCTGAGCTGCCCCCAGGGCGCTGCAGAGGTGGCACCGAGTGGGAGTGGGGCACGGAGCAGGGATGCTCATCAGGGGATGGGGGGGGGGACACACCGGAGCCTCGCTGGGGTCAGCCCAAAGTGCTCCCCATCCGCTGCAGGGTGTAAAGCAGAGGGCAGGCGAGGCCGGGGGGAGACCTGCCTCCACCCCAAAGCCTGGCCAGAGGGTTTCTTGCAGCGCTGACTTAGAGGTGTGACTGGTGCAGGGGTCAGCTCTGAGGACCCTTTATCCATGGGGCTGGGGTAGATGGCAGAAAACTGCCCCGTAGAGAGGTGGCAGGGCCCCGGGACACGAGATTTCCATGTGCTCGGATGCGTGTGTCATCGGGAACGGTTCTTGTTCTGGGTTTTCTCTCTCTCTCTCTCCCACCACCATCTTTCTCAGTGGTGTCCTACAGGTTTTCCCGGTCTCTCTCCTATTCACACGTGGTGTCTTATTTTGCCCTGGGCTGTAGCTAAAACTCAGGATGGTGTGGCCTTAGAGATCCAGCCCCTGAAGAGCCAGGAAGGGGTGGAAAATGAGGAGAAGGAGAAGAAGAAGGTGAAGGTGCCCAAGAAGGAGAAGTCTGTGCTGCAAGGGAAGCTCACGCGCCTGGCAGTCCAGATCGGGAAGGCGGGTGAGTGGCGGTGGCCCGGCACGAGCTGTCACCCCAGAGCTCTTGCTGGAAGTAGCACGGGGAGAAGGGGCTGTCCCCTTCCCCTGTGTCCCCTCACCTTCCCCTCTTCCTCTTCCCTCAGGGCTGATCATGTCGGCCATCACAGTCATCATCTTGGTGCTGTACTTCGTGATCGACACGTTTGGGGTGCAGGGGCGACCCTGGCTGGCAGAGTGCACCCCCATTTACATCCAGTACTTCGTTAAATTCTTCATCATTGGTGTCACAGTGTTGGTGGTGGCTGTGCCTGAAGGGCTCCCGCTGGCGGTCACCATCTCCCTGGCTTACTCTGTGAAGGTGAGACCACGATGGAGCAGGGTTGCTGGGGGCGTGATGGGGAAATTCACGCTTTTGGTTGTGACCTTCCTGGTCGTGGTGCCTGTTGCAGAAAATGATGAAGGACAACAACCTTGTGAGGCACCTGGACGCATGTGAGACCATGGGCAATGCCACGGCCATCTGCTCAGACAAGACGGGCACGCTCACCATGAACCGCATGACTGTGGTGCAGGCCTACGTGGGGGACACCCACTACCGCCAGATCCCTGACCCTGAAGCCATCCTGCCCAAGATCCTGGACCTCATAGTCAATGGTGTTGCCATCAACTCTGCCTACACATCCAAGATCCTGGTGAGTTGGACAACCACAACTTTGTGTCCTCTGGCCTTCCCAGCGTTGGCCATCCCTGCAGCTCCCATCCTGCCGTACCCAGGTTTGGCATCACTTTTCCTTTCCTCTTTCCTCTCCAGCCACCTGAGAAGGAAGGGGGCCTACCCCGGCAAGTGGGGAACAAGACCGAGTGCGCCCTGCTGGGTTTTGTGCTGGACTTGAAGCAGGATTACCAGGCTGTGCGGAACGAAGTGCCGGAGGAGAAGCTCTACAAGGTCTACACCTTCAACTCGGTGCGCAAGTCCATGAGCACGGTGCTGAAGAACAGCAACGGCAGCTTCCGCATGTACAGCAAGGGAGCCTCCGAGATCATCCTCCGCAAGTAACCGCCCTCCCTCGCTACGCTGGTCCTCTCCCGGTCCCGTGGGCTTTGGGGACCCGTGGGCTTTGGGGACCCGTGGGCTTTG